>JAVJIF010005367.1:0-57500 GCA_038442645.1 Agave tequilana
AAATTCATTAGACATCACGTTATTTACTGCTTTGGCATGCCACGATGAATTGTCCATGATAATGGGCCTCAGTTTGTTAGCCAAGCCTTTCAAAGTTTCTGTAATAAGTTCATAATTCAAAGCGTGTCTTCAACGGCATATTACCCAGCCGCCAATGGCCTTGCAAAAGCTTTCAACAAGACTATTGAAAAGCTTCATAAGAAATTCGTCTCAAAAAGCCAACGTGACTGGGATGACAAATTAGATGAATGCTTGTGGGCTTATCGCACAATGGTTTGAACCCCTACGAAGGCTATACCGTCTCTTTGGTATATGGGTGTGAAGTCGTACTCCTATTAGAAATCCAGATCTCATCTCTACGCGTCACCTTGATAACAGAGATGAAAAATAAGGAGAAGCATCAACTGCGACTCCAAGAGCTGGAGGTTTTGGACGATAAGCGCCTGCAAGCTCAACAACAGATCAAGCTCTATCAAGCCCGAATTACCAGAGCCTTCAACAAAAGAGTCAAGGAGCGGACTCTCAAGAAAGTCAACCTTGTCTTAGCCGTCAGAAGAGCTATGGCGATGACACATATGACCAAGGGAAAATTCTAGCCCAAATGGGAAGGACCATTTATAGTAGAGTCGGTCTACTCAAATGGAATATATCGCCTTATAACCTCAAACTGTGATACGCTTATGATGTCAATCAATGACAATTATTAAAGAAATACTATCCTTGATAGCATTCTTTTGTCACTAAATCATATCGTGATCGATCAGTGTCGAACCGATCAAACGCTAGTTACATCATGAGGCATGATGTAAACATTAGAGAAGAAATAAAATGCAAAACTTTGGTTTTAGCTTTGTTACTCCTCTCTAGTGTACCTATGGACATCCGATGGCTCTGACGGCTAAGGATAGAGGAAAATGTTAGCTTTTAAGTCCAACATAAGTTTTCGATAACTCATCATACTGAGGAGAATAGTATGGCAAGCCCAACCCAAACGGTAGTTGGTAAAGGCACACCAAATCCGTTGATAGCTGAGGATTTGCTAAAAATCCTAAGGGACTTGGTCCCATCCTCTCCTCTAAAATCTCCTGCCAATTCTCTCTCATAGAATGGTAGGACCACAAAAATACCTGTGTTCATCTCTCCAGCGAAATGAACTGGGACTTGTCTGTTAACAATAAACCTCTAACAAGCCGGATTCCCCGATCCCCAGTGGATTCAGTCAAGTTAATATTAAACCTCTGACAATAAAACTCATTAAAATCTTTGATGTTATGTTAATATTACACCTCTAATGGCAAATTTCCCATGTCCTTAGGAAATCAACGATTGTCACATTAATATTACACCTCTGACAATTCATTTTATTTTCCACCAAAATCCCTACCAGTTCTCTTCCATAGAGTGGTAGGTCCACAAACATAATCACTGCTATATTAACACTACACTTGTAACAGTGGAAAAGTTCGATACTCCCAGTGAGTACAAACTTCACTTGTTTCTCCTCCACATAGAGTCACATGTCTTCAAATTTGTCAAGTTAACACTACACCTCTGACATTCCAAACTTCACTTGTCATTTCTCATCAATGAAATTACAAATCCTCAAACTGCTCATATCGCAAATTAATCTTTGTCAAGTTAACACTACATCTTTAACATTCCAAACTTCACTTGTCAATTCTCCTCAATGGAATGAAAAGTCCTCAAAATTGCTCATATCATAAATTAACCTTTGTCAAGTTAACACTACACCTCTGACATTTCAAACTTCATTTGTCAATTCTCATCAATAGAATGACAAGTCCTCAAAATTGCTCATAAGTCTACTACTGTCATGTTAACACTACACCTCTGACAAATTACTGTTAATTTAACACTACACTTCTAACAGTGATTAAGTTGCTGCTAAGTTCAAAATTAAATCTCTGATAGTCACTTTTCCTCAGGCTTTCATATCGAATCTGAGATGAACGATGCTAAGATTAACACCACACCTTTAGCATCTAGTTCATTGTTAAGTTCAACAACATACCTATGACAATAACTTTCCCTCGAACTTTCATATCGACGTCGAGATGACTAATGCCAAGTTTAAATTGCACCTCTAGCATTAGCTCCACTGCCATGTTTAATATTATACCTATTGTAGTGGTATTTTTAGTCTTTCCAAATGAAACTGAAGTTTCTACATAGCTAAGTTAACATCACACCTCTAGCTCACATCCTTGTCAAGTTAATATCACACCTCTGACAAGATTTAATTCAACCTGTTAAGTTAATATCACACCTCTAACAGTAAAAATTCTCCTAGATCCCCACGAGTCTAGTCTCACTTGTTATTCTCGTCAACAAAATAGCGGATCTACTTAAAGCATTATTGGTTAATATTACACCTCTGGCAGTGTTTCCACCAAATCCCCAGCTGAGTCCTAGTTATGTTAATACTAAACCTCTGATGAATACTCAGTTGTAATCTTCCATGGGGGTGAAAACTTCACTTGTCATTCTCATTCATAGATTGGCAAGCCCACAGAAACCATCCCACTCCTGTCAAGTTAATATCACACACCTCTGACAGCATTCCTAAATTTCATAAATGAAATTTTTCAAATTTGACTTGCTTAGTAAATATAACATTTCTAGTAAATCAAGAGTAACAACTTCTATTTATCTAATATTAAATACAAAAAGGATTTCAAGACATATAAGAAGACAAGAGAAAGTGTCACTTTTATTAATATTCAAATATATGAAAGTGATACAAGATGCTCTCTTATACAATAGATTGAGTGTTATAACAAAGGAGTACAAGGAAGTCCCTTTACTCAGTGAAAGGTTGCATTCACTCCTGAAAATATCAAAGGCACATGAAGCTCGTCTTCTTGACTGCGACAAGGAAAATCGGATCGCATCTTCTCTTCTTGAGAACAATGGTGTTTCTCGAGGTCGAAAACGCAGGGGAGCATTATGATTCCACCTGACTAACTAGTGTGGGTTGTAATCCTTCGCTTAATGGCAAATTTTATCACCAAAAAGCTGGATCTTCCTTGATTAAAATTAGCAAAGGGAGGATCTGTAACCTCACTGGTGACATCCTCTTTCCTGTAGCCTTCAAAGCCGCCATACCTACCACCATACTCACTGTGACCATGACAAACCCAGGGCATTGTTGGTGCGTCTGTCCAAAAGACCTTGACGGGTATCAATGACTGTGCGGATCCTCCTCGTCCATGGACAGGAACTCTGACTCCCCGAGTGCTCGCCAAATAGGACAAGCTGGTTGGTCGAAATATTCTCCCATGAGCCCAGCGAAGACGCAGAAGACTGACTGAGGCTGCCAGAACCTGTAAGAAACAAAAAACCAAGGGTTAAAACTCTGTGAAGATAGGAACAAAAAATCTGAGGTGCAAACACGAGACTGAAGTCATGAACTCCAGACGCGGAGTTAACCGGTGCAGAGAATACAGATCCAAATGCAGTTTGGTTTAGACTTGCGTCTAAGATGTAAGACGCGAAGTAACTTAGATGCAGAGTTTGTCACACCCACGTCAGAAATACAGGGGTTGCTACATTGATTGGTAGTCAAAAGTGCATTTTTATCATAACATTTACCATCACATTTTCATATTTATTCATTTAATTCTGCACAATTATTATAATTTATAATTTATTGTGTGCAGGCCTCGAATTATTATTTTAATAATAATAAAGCTTAATGAAGCCCAAAAGCCCACAGTTGAAGCCCAGGTGTAAAAGTGCAAATATCAATTGTCAAAGTGCAAATACACAAAGGGCTAAAGTTGCAAATATCAAAGATGAGGGAAGGATAGACTTCTACCCAACCCTAAACTCTTGCAGATGAGAATGAAAAGAGTGCAGAGATAAGGAAATTTGTTTAAAAGAGATTGGGAGAATTCAAAATCAAGGTAACTTGATTTCTAAGTTATCTCGAAATCCCAATATGGAGAGCCAGGATCATACTTCCAGAAGCAAGCGCCCGGATGGACGGACCAGGTGAGGCCACGCGCCAAAGCGCGTGGCCAGATTCCACAAAAATGCCGCAAATCCGCGGCAAAATCCAAGATTCCGCGGCACTTTGATATCATCTGGATACCAGATTTCGTGGGCAACTTTATCCAGGACTCCTCGGCCTTCTGCACCTATAAATACCCCCTGCAGTGCAACGTACAGGGTCGTCCAGCATCCAGCAAAGGGCCAAAAGCTAGGGTTTTTAGGTTTTTCTTCTAGGTTAGATTTTTCCCCCATTGTAAATTTCTATTTTCTTTTTGTAAAAACTGAGAGGAGATGATGTATTCATGGAGGAAGGGATCTACTTGTACTGATGGTGACAATCGGTGTAAGTTCTATTTTTCCACCATTGTTTAATAATCAAATCGAGGTTTGCTTTTATTTTTGTATTGTTTTATTTTCTTTTCTTCTTATTTAATCTTGTGTATCTCAGTATTTACTTCCTTCTATTTGTTCTCTAATGTCTTGCCCACCATGAGAACCAACTGCTTCGAGAATACCTAGCCGAGGAAGAGCCCTTGATGGCCTATGGCGATGAACAGGTCTTCAAAGTTGCTTTTATTTCATAGTTAGGAAGGCGGACGATCCTATACGCCATGCTTGTACGCCTTCCAAAAAAAGGTAAATCATCGCAACGGTTCAAACGGTAAGCAGACTGAAGAGGTAAGTTTTCTTTTCTTTTCTTTTCTTTTTAGATTAAATCACAACTTCTCCCAATTCTTTATTTGCCGACCTATTGTAAATACCACTTCCTTTCTAATTTAACTAATAAAAATAAAAACTTTAGAGAAACTTGCTTAACGCTTCCATCGCAGTCCCTCCCTGAGGATCACGACCCGCATAGCCTTGCTACCGCGGATTAGTATTGAGCACCTCGCACACCTTTAATTCTCAGATCTAATATTCATATTTTGTGTGCAGGAAAACTCGATCAACAAACATCTGCATCCAGAGGTCTCAAAAGAGCAGACTTAGCATCTCTAACCCCAAACACGATCTTTATATACAAAACTCCTATTTCAAAATCCAAACGCAAAGTTTATCACACTCGCGTCTGAAGAACTTGAGACTTAGATTTTAAAGTTAATAAGCTGGTGTTTTCATCAGGATATCTTAAAGGCACGTCTACCTAACGCGGGCGCATCAATCAGATTTCAAGGGAAAATCAAGAGATAGAATCTCTTCAATGGACGGGGAAGACAGAACTTCAAGGAGACAGAGTATTTTCATGGCAAAAGATAGTTCCTACCCGAGAAGAATTCTCTAGAAGTTGTACTTCATTTGTCAAGGCACGGTTTAAGAATTGGACTTTATTCATCAAGGCACAGTCGTAAATGCACTTAAAGCAATGTTTTTTGATTTTGAAATCACTTAACAGTGATAATCTTCGGAGAAGATTGAAGGAAAGCATGACGCTTTGGGTTCTTGCTATTTATCAGAGCATAAGCCCTTAAAGGGAAGATAGACAACCAAAACGAAGTCCTTCAGAGCGCATGCTCACAAAGAAAAATAGTCAAGATAAAGGACTGTTAAGAGGCTGAGGCCTATTTAAAGGCAAACTATAAGGCTTATAATTAATGGTATAAAAATCAAAGCCATCAGCCTTAATGCCTGCACGGACCTCAAATCCAATGCGGAGATGACACGTGGATCGTTACTCCAGGAAACACCAATGTCACAAGTCCCCACCGTCAATGCCGACTTGGCATTAAAAGATCCAACAAGATCTTTAAGACTGATTGCATGTGACGCTTTGGAGGCTGCATCCTGAAGTCTGCGTCCTTTCACACAGACTTGGCTGCATCCTAAAGTTTGCGTCCTTTTACAAGACTTGAAGGCTACGTCCTGAAGTTCGCGTTCTTGTACAGACTCAAAGGACGCGTCTATAAGTCTGTGACCTTTCACAAATCTGAGGGCCGTGTTCCTTTCGTCTAACTGAAGAACCCATAACGCGTCTCCTTAGTGATCCAGAGCCGCGTCCTCTTAATGATCCAGAGTCGCGTCTCCTCAGTGAGCCTGGACAGCGTTCCTCAACAATTCAGAGTCGCATCCTGAAGTTCGCGTCCTTTTGTAAACCTGAAGATCGCGTCCCCTTAATCAAATTGAAGAACGCAGGCTTGCGTCTCTCTCAAACAATTCAGAGCTGCATCCTCTCAAAGGCCAGAGTTGCGTCTCTCTTGAGGAGTCAGAGCGGCGTCCCCACCAAACAGCTGACAGTCACGTCTCTCGATGAGCCAGAGTTGTGTTTCATCAACAGTTCAGAGTCGCGTCTCCACTACAAACGAGAGCCGCATCTCAATCGCAAACCCAGTACAACCTGAGTTTATCATTCGCGTGTCTTTCTGATGAGCCAGACCCGCATCTCCATCAACAGTTCAGAGCCGCGTCTCAATGATAAACCCAGTGCAGCCTAAGTTTATCATTCGTGCATCTTTCTTGATGAACCAGAATTGCGTCTCCATCAAGATTTTGGAGTCGCATTTCACTTGGCCGTGTCTCCACTAAGAACAAGAGCCGCGTCTCAATCACAAACTCAGTGTTGCCTGAGTTTATCATTCATAGCCGTACAAAATGACTAAAGACTGCATTTCCATAAATAGTCAAGGGTAGCGACTATGAAAGCTGAGTTCATCCAGACAACAAAGAGTCCATCTAATTCTCAAAGACAAAGAAAGGATAAAGATGAGACAAGAATATGAGAACTTTTATTATTTGACTCAAAAATGATAAAAGTAACACAAACACTCTTATTTGACAAATGGAGTGTTATGAAACAGTGGAAAAATACCAAAAGGGGAAGGAGGCTAATAATTCTGCTCTGCCAAAGAATGGATCCGTTCCCGGAGGCGCTGCATCTCTTGCTTGTGTGCCTTCTCAGCTTCTGCCAAAGCTTGAACCCGCAACTCTTCCTCTGATAGGAATCTCTCGTAGCCAGCTGTGTCTGAACAGACTCCAACCTGAAGGAATGGGCAGCAAGGTTTTCTTGAACCCGTGTCTTGGCAGTTTCTAGCTCTTCCAACCTTTTTCTGGTGATAACAAGTTTCTGCTCATTGACTTGAATCAAGGATTGCGCCTTAGCAATAGCAGCCTGAGCAGTGGTGATAACTTGCTCCACACTTTGGATGATGACCTCAGATTCCTTTGAATCGTCAACAAATCTTTGGTAATCAGCTTGGAAGTGCTGGAGATTACGGGCCTTTGCAGCCATTTGCTCCTTTATCTCTTTTCGCTCGTGTTCTTGAGCGGCGAGGAGCTTGAGTCTCATCCATCAAGCTAGTCTTCTCCAGAGCTTTTAGCTCCCTCAGGCATATCCCTAGCTGTTCAATAAGCATCAGATATGCCCTAGCTTGCGCAGGGCGTCCAATATGACAGATGTTCTCGATTTGATGCTCAAGAAGAATCCGAGCAAACTCGAAGGAACTTCCCCTGAAAAGGACTAACTCAATGCAGGACTTCATAGAGGCAAAAAAATTATTGCACCATTTGATGCGCTAGTTCCTACATGATGCCGATAGCTGAAGATGGCCCTGCAGTGCACTCCCAGATCCCCACTCTATGACGGGACGAGTAACACCCACAAAAATGGGAGTCGACTCAACTTGTGCAGGGACGAGGCCAACAACAGGCTCTTCTGACAATGCAGCCAAGGCCAACACCTCCGGGATGTCTGTTGTAGTAGCTTCCACAGCAACAGAAGAAACAACAAAGTCCACGGCACTGGGTTCACCGGCTGAAGTTTGAACTGCGCTATCTTCTGCGCCAATGCTTGCCGCAGGATCCTCCACTTGAGCTACCCCAGTGCTCTCTGCAAACCATAACATTAATGTTAGTAGTAATGATGAAAAGGAGAGTATAAGGCACATTTATATTCTCTTACCAAGTTGAGGACCCGAAGATGGCAGGTCTTTAGACAAGCCACTTAGAGAGGAGGGTTCCCCAAGCTCGGCGGTTGCACCCTTATAAGGTATCCCAGTAGCGCGAATTTCAAGCCCCCTACTGGGCCAGCTCCTGAATCATCTCCTCAATGTGAGAAGAAGTGGTGGCTTCACTACCGGAAGCCAGCCCTGTAGAAGAAATTCAAAAGAAAATGTTAGAACTCGTTCCTAACCTGATGGAGAAACAATTATGGAGAATAAAAGAAATATCCTCAGCAGTGGCAATCTCCCTTGTTGGTGGAACCATCACAGGAACATCCCCCCGCATCTCTTCCTCTTATATATGCGAGAATTTGCTCGCTCAGGAAAAGTGGGTTCGTCACTGAAGTTGACTTCTTTGCCAGAATAATATTCATGCTCCTCGGACAACGAAGATAACAGTCGAACCAAGAAGTCTCAGTGATCGGGGCTTTACCACTAAGTACCCCGGTAGTAGGGCTGGGTCCGATAACCCGCAAGGTAGGCATCAATACACTGGAAGACCCAGGCTGTTGCACCTCCTCCCTTCTCTCTTGAGCTGAAGAGGGTCCAGGCTGAGTTGAGACTCCCAGAATCTCAACATCATCCCTCCCCACCAAATCAACTTCGGGTCACTCGACCTCTTCAGCCATGACATGTTTATCCACAGGCTCTTCCTCTGCTAGGATCGCAGGACCCCTACTACGCAGACCGCGTGAACGAAGAGTTGGGACTGCCTCCTCCTCTTCTTCATCTTCTTCTTCCTCCTGCTCCTCAACACTAGGAGGGACCACTTTGGCATCTGGGTCGAAACTTCAGCCTCAGATCTTACCCTGGCCTTCTTCGGGCTGGGCTCACCCTGGGAAGCAGAGCCACGAGAACGTTTCGCCATGGCTCGCCACTCCTTTTGGCAGGTTGCTCCTTAGTCATTATTATCTGAGGCTCCGGCTCTGCAGCTGCTGTCCCTATGCAGCTAACCTCCCTCCTAGATTCGCCCCCTCCTCCTCCTCTGCCTCCTGGAACTCATTCATCCCCCGCATCCCGCAACCCTTGGATCCCAACTTGATTTTGTACATGGAATTGATGTCCCTGATACACGAAGTATTTAATCCAAACCCAGGCACCTGATTTGCCATGAAGTACCATGAACAAAAGCCAAAACTGGCATAAAAGTTGGGAGTCTTGTGAGGAAGGATAAAGATAGCTCTGGTTTCCCCCGCTGTGCTGTAATACCAGGCCCGGGCTTATTCAAATAGAGTCCTACTGAAGTGAAGGCATGGATTTTGGGTTGCCAATGTATAGATGGTCATAGCCAAACTGTCGGGCAAACCGGCAAGGCATATAAGGCTCCAATATGAGGAATTCCCTAGCCGAAACACCAAATACCCAGGACGGATATGATCAGCCACCAAAAAACACCGAAGGATAACCGAGTGAAGCCATCCGGGGTTTCAGAATCTGTAAATTTGTCTCCGTAAGATGCATCATGAATCTCGGGGAAGCACCATCCAGCTGATATTTGTTCCCATTCAGAATCATCTTCCGAATATAGAACATATAATATTGTAGCCAGCTTGAATTCTCCAATCGCTGCACAAAGGGTGTGAAACCCTCGGAGGGATATACCGCCATCGTTAATGATGGACAGTGCATGACATACCAGGCCATCAGGTTTGACACTTTAAAAAAGACAAGATTCTTATTGGCCTGAACAATGTCTAAACTTGTTGACATTTACAAAAGACAAGTGACAGACAAGCTGACGACCAGTCCTATACCCATCTCCGAGGGACAAATCAGCAACTTGGACTCTACTGATCCAGTGAAGCAGACAGTGAGCCCAGATTGTCTTTGAATAGACCTCAGCATGTCTAAGATGCTAGGTTAGCTCAACACTTAGCATCACATGAGCCCAAAGGGATAGCCTTGCCTGAGAGGCTAAGATTGCCCAACTTCGCCTTGGAGCCGTTCAAAGCTCCATCAGGAAGCTAACTTACAGCTTTGCCTGAAGTCCTCAGTTAACTCCGCAGAGAGTTAGCTTCGCTCGAAACCACACGCAACCGCGCAGAAGGATGTTCGGTAGCTTCGCACAGGTGTTATCTAGCTCCGCTGAAGAGCTTTCTTCTGACTTCGCCAGATGCTCCTTCCAGCTCCGCTGCGAGCTTGATGCGGCAGCTCCGCTGCGGGTCCGTCATGGTTAACCTTTGACCAATGAATCTTCAGATGAGATCAAATCAATTCAAGATCAAGATCAAATCTAATCAAGATCAAATCTGAGATCAAACTTGGCAGCTGCCTGCCATAATCTCTTGACTCTCCTAAAACGAGTAAGAGGATCAAGGGAGATCTTCCAATTATATGGAAAGGATCAAAACAGATCAGGAGACCGACCTACCTGCTACTTCTACTACCTTCGCAGAAGCTGATCCTAGCCTCGCAGCAAGGCTACTTTCCAGATTTGAACAGATTTGACTCAATCTGTTTCCATATTTTCAAGGGACAATTATACCCTTGCTCTCCCTATAAATAGCCCACCAGAGGCACAAGGAGAGGAGGGCACGCTCCACGAAAAGAGATGCAGGGCACATAGGCAAAGAGAGAGGCGGCTAAACAGAGATCTATTCTCTTGCTTTCAAGAATTCAGAGTATTACTTCTCTAATCAGGGTGCTGATACCCTAATACCTTCTTCTCAAGGAATCTCCGAAACCAGCCGAGAAGGAATTCCTAAGTGGAGGTGATTTTGTGAAGTAACAAGAGGGTTCTACCAACCTTCTGTTCTCCGATTCCCTGAACCAGGCGAGACGGGAATCCTATCGATCGCATCGTCAAAAGGACAAAGTGGTCGCGCGCTGACCAGACTCCTATCGGCACACTTCTCCAGAATCTCAAAGGAGATCTACTTATAATCTTTTAGAATATTTGTAATTTAGCTCCTCGACCCTTTTTTGTAAGTTTTCCCCTTTGTGTGAATCAAATGGAAAACAAGATGGCGACTCCGCTGAGGAACAATTCCTCCACTGGGGAACAAGTGTCGCAATGCGACGAACAGACCTTCGGGTCTATCTCTGAATTCAGGAAAGCTGGTTCAGCCAGAGCCCCTCTGGCTAAATCTTCAAAGTAAGTCTCTGCGGAGACAGATGAGGCTTTCTGCGAGCCTACTGTGGTCCTCTGGAGCAACAAGGAAGTAGCCCCGCAGTGCAAGCCTAACACTTTCGAGAACCTGGTCGTTCACTTCAACCAAGGAAAATTTGAAGAAGTCCTCTCTGGGGGTGGTCTAATGCTTCATGCACGGAAGCATAGAAAGGTCTCCATGGCCAAGGCCTCAGAACAGAAACCAGAAGCAGAATTCTGTCGACACCCCTCAGCCTCGCGTGTGGCTGGTCAGGTTCCCTGCGAACCTATGTCTCCCTTGTCAAAGCAGATGTAGAGCTAAAGCAGAGCGCTCTGTATAAAGCCTCAGGCATAGCTGCGCCACAAGTGCGTCTCTCTCGCGAAGAAAAAGGCAAGATGCCTGCCTGCTCCAACAAGGCTGCTAGCCGCGAAGTCACAACGACGACCATACCTTCGTCCAATTCCAGAGCGGTAACGCCTCGCGCCAGCCTCGTTCTCATGAGCGAAGCTACTGTACCACAGGGTACGCATCATGCTCATAGCCGCGAAGCTGGAACCAAAGCACCACAGAGTGCTTCGTTCCCCAATTCTTTAAGCACTAAGCCGCTCTTCGCAGCGGAGCTAAGGGATTGTCCCTAAGTGCTGATAGCGTTGCTTATGCAGCTTCAGCGCCCAAGGGCGTTTCCAAAGCTTTTAGCTGCGAATTAAGAGCCAAAGCACTATCTAAGGCTAATCGCCTTAGCAATAGCATAGCGGATAAAGCACCACAGCGTGCTCCGCTCCCCAGTCTATCAAGCGCTAAGCTCGCGCTTCGTAGCGGAGCTAAGGGATTATCCCTAAGTGTTAACGGTGGTGCTTATGCAGCTTCAATATCCAAGGGTATTCCCAAGGTTCTTAGCCGCGAAGCTAGAGCTAAAGCACTATTTAGTGCTAATCCCCTCTGCGGTGATAAAAAGAATAGGACATCATCCTACGCGCAATCCAACAGAGCCTCTACACTGGATCGTTTAGGCCCAACTGGGTCTGACCTGTGGGAATTCCTGACAAGCAAACGGAAGTCAGAATCTTTCCAAACTTTCTCCTTCCATTGTCAACAAGTGGGATGTCAGTTGGTGATAGTCCACTCAGTCCATTGCCGGCTAGGACCGATCCCCGTCACTCCTTTAGACTGACGATCAGTTTTTGATCGACTGTCGGTGCAAGCTCCGGTGAAACATTGTAAAAGAAGCGTATCGCGAGATCTGCCCTCTGCATCTGTTAATATGACCGGAAGAGGACGAGAGCTGCGTAGGGGCAGACAAGCATCCCACGATACTCCCTACAGCTCCCCAAATCCGGATTATAGCCCAAGCTTGGGCGAAGTCTTGGTGCATGAAGAAGGTGTCTTCTGGAACACTAGATCTAGGGTTGCAATACCCTACAATTATGAACAACCATCTTCCTCAACTACAGTAAGCTCACCAAAACCAAAGAGGGGATCAGTCCAATGGTCTGATGAAGAGGATGAAGATAGTGGGTATGCCTCTTCGGCGACAGTCAGCTCAGTGCGAACAAACAGAGTATCAGTGAATATGGCTGATAACGGTAATGATGACCTCCGTCGACGTTTGGAAGCTCAGGAGCAAACTTCCAAGACCCAGCAAGAAGCTTTGGACAACATTCACAGATGCTCGCTCAACTCCTCAATAACCGAAATAATAATGATACGGGAGTAACCATGATGAGGAAGAACATCTTAGCAATGAACAACCAAGGATGGCGAAGTCGAAGGAGGGTTCTTCTTTGGACGCTGAAGTCCTTAAAGGCATCCAAGCTCAAATCGCATCCCTAGCTCAGAGGGATGAATTAAAGAAAGTAGGGGCAGTCCGTCCTTACCCGCTGGAGTGGGATTCAGTACCATACCCACCAAAGTTCAAACCACTAACGTTACATACGTACGATAGTAAGAGCTCACCGAACCAGCACATCTACTATTTCTGGTCTCAGACCAGTAATGTTATAGATAATGATGCTATCATGGCTAGGCTGTTCATTGGCACCTTAAAGGGGGTAACATTCGATTGGTTCCGAAGTCTCCCTCCGGGCTCCGTCAATTCCTAGATCGACCTGGAAACCCGATTTCTTTCTCGTTTCTATGAGGACAATACCGAGGTAACTATGGACAAGCTCCTCTCCACCGTGCAGAAGAAGGGCGAATCTGTTCGAGACTACATTGAGCGGTTTAGGAACTTATCTTTGATGTGCCCAGCAGGGATGCCATTACCCATGCTCTTACAGACGTGCAGGCACAACTTCTTGGACCAAGTAGAGGTTCGCATGGGGGCTGTCAAAGCCCATACCTGGAAAGAACTGGTCGAGAAAGCTGAGATAGCCGAAAAGTCAGCTAAAAAGTTCGAACCATCCACCCTAAAGGTAAATGGGTTATGAGCAATAAAGGACGTGGCGACATAGCGCAGTCTTCTCAAGCCAAAGGGAAAGAGACTATGTCTGTAGAATTGTCAGGGGACGTACAGTCGAAGGCCAAGAAGAGCGGCTTCAATAATCAGGAGTCTAAGTTTCCTCCGAAATAGTACTCCTTCAAAGACGATCACGTGGTTACAATATTTCATTTACTCCACAAAGGGAATAAAATGAAGCTGTCGGATGCTCGATGTCCCAATGAGATAGGACGCATGAATGATCCCAAATACTGTCTCTTCCACAGGATGATTCACCATCCTACCGACAAGTGCTTTGTCCTCTAGGATAGAATTCAAGCTTTGATCGACGCCGGGGTCCTGACACTGAAGTCAGAGCAGAAGAAAGTCACTGCCAATATGGTGACCCTTGAGTTCGGTAAAACCCCAAAGGTCACAGTTCCTGACGGGACCTATCCAGTCCCTGTGCCACGGATGGAAGTCAAGCATCCTGCGGCTAAAACTCAAGATAATATGGGTCTTTTTCCTTGACATTAGAGACAGGGGAAATCATGTGGATACACCCAGACCATGTCCAAGACGAACAATGGGATTCAAAGAAGTCCAAGTCAAAGGGCAAATCTTGCAAAGTCATCTCCATCTTGCCAGACGATGACAACTTACATCAGCTTCTCTCAGCGATTCTGAAGGGGAAAAGCAAGCTTGCATGACGCGGCTGATGAACCTAAGCCGACGGGTACTCGATCCGGAAAATCATACTAAAAACAGTATGAGAAAGCTACTGACGAGACACAATAGCAAACGACGTCAGTACAAGTACCAGCATCCGCTTCAGTTCCGACCAAGGGAAAGGAGAAGCCTAAGGAAGTCCGGTTTGACCACGTCCTGAAGAAGCCTTCAGGTCCAGGACTTGACACGCCCTTTCGTTTGACATATTGGCCAAACTGGCTAATATCCCAGCTCGTATTACTATACACGAGCTACTTCGTCTCTCAAAAGAGACAAGAGAAGCGCTGAGAGATGCGCTGGCTGATTCAGAATCATTCCTGACATATATGCCAGAGATCCCTAACAATGACGCTCAGCCTTCTTGCGCTGAATGCCATCATGTGCAGTCGAGGGTACCTGCTATCACCTTCACAGCGGAAGATATGCTTCTCAAGGATAACAAGCACAATCGACCTTTGTACTACACCGGATACATCGGTTCAACATGCATTGAAAGGGTACAGGTTGATCGGGGTCTGCACTCAGCATCATCCCCAAAAGGCTCCTTTACTTCCTCGGTATACCACTATACAGGTTGTCCGCAACTACTACTACAATATACGGTTTTAATGCCGGGAGTAGTCATCCACTTGGAAAAATTTGACTCCGTTGTCGAATCGGGAGCCTGAAGTCAGAAGTGACGTGCTATGTCATTGATGCTGACACGTCATACAACTTGCTGTTAGGACGACCGTGGATCCACGCCAACTGGATCGTTCCCTCCACTCTGCACCAGTGCTTCAAATATGAAGATGATGCAACGGTACGAACTGTCTTCGCTGAGAAGCAACCATTCAAAGGGGTGGAAAATTACTTCACTGACGCTCTCCTGTATCAAGAGACCGGTGAAACATCCAAAGAATCGTTGCCAGATAATGATGATAGTGGCAATGAGGCGGATTCAGAATCTGAAGCAGACGTGCCAGCCATTTTGATTAATGAACCAATTATAGCATGTCTTAAATGTAACGCTCCTTCTGAAGATGAGGGCGAGTGGGTAATTAATGATAATATTTCCTTTGATTATCCTGTGAGTGTTGGGTTGTTTGAATCCATTAGGATAGCTCTCTGCATACGCCTTTACATAGACCAAGTGCATCGGTACACCCATAGAATCTATAGAAGGGGCCGCTTTAGTGATCCCTCCATCCAAAGAAGGTCAGTCACCGATAATTTTCGGTAGAACCTAACCACGGGGATCCACAGTCGCAGATTCAAGTTCAGACTCAGACACCCCACAATTCTTCCATTACGCGCGACCATCGCGCCATATTATGAAGAAAATGGGGTATAACCTTAAGCATGGAGAGGACCTGAATTTCGAAAAAGGAAGGCGTAGTTTGCTGCGTAACTTTGTGCCAAAAGGGAAGCCTGCAAATTACTATGATAACACACGTAGGGGTTTGAGATACGTTACACCCATACCACAGCAACGGTTCAATTCAAGGATGACGAACCGATTCCATCACATTCTGCCTCTTCCTCTGAGTGAGACTCAGATGTCAGTGTGGGAGTAATGTTTGAGAACCTCACCGTTAACATGACTTCAAGCAGTCAATTGGAGCCTGCGGAAGCTACTGATGAGGAACCATGGGCTTAGCAATTAGATCTCCAATGGGAAAAGCGATTCGATCTGCGTGAACCACCTACTGAAGACAAGGTGGTTAAGGTCAACTTGGGTAGTCAAAATCACCCTAAACCCATCTTTATAAGTGAAAGCTTGTCACTTATGGAAAAAGAAGAATTAATAATACTCGTAAAGGAGTATATAGACGTCTTCGCATGGAACTACGAAGACATGCCCGGACTTGATCCACAGGCAGCCATGCATCGTCTGAACATCAGACCTGACGCCAAGCCAGTCAAGCAGCAACAACATCGGTTTCGCCCAAATATTATGGAGGCTATTGAAGTCAAAGTTCATAAGCTCATTGCATGTGGCTTCATACGGGAGGAACAACATCCAGATTGGGTTGCTAATATCGTTCCCGTCCTCAAGAAGAATGGGAAAATACGGATCTGCATCGACTACCGTGATCTCAATACAGCCTGTCCTAAAGACGAATTCCCACTGCACATCACTGATGTCATGATTGACAATACCTGTGGATTCGAAAGAATGTCTTTCATGGATGATTTTTCAGGGTACAATCAGATTAAGATGTATCCCGACGACGAGAAGCATACTTCGTTCCGAACACCCTTGGAAGTATACTGCTACACTGTGATGCCCTTCGGGCTAAAGAACGCCGGAGCAACTTATCAGCAGACAATGAGTACAATCTTCCGCGATCATCTCCGAAAAACGGTAGAATGCTATGTCGACGACATTGCTATCAAAAGCCGCAATAAGCATGACCATCTTCGTGACTTGAGAACGATGTTCGACATAATGCGGGCTCATCAACTGAAAATGAATCCGACAAAATCCTTCTTGGGAGTTTCGAGTGGCAAGTTCCTTGGATTTATTGTTACATCAAAAGGAATTCATCTTGACCCAGACAAAGTCAAAGCCATTCAGAGCATGCATCCACCGAGGAACCTTAAAGAGCTTAGGGGCTTGCAAGGTAGACTGGCTTATATTAGAAGATTCATCGCAAATCTCTCAGGCCGCTGTCAACCATTCACCCGACTCATGAAAAAGGGTGCTTCCTTCGTATGGGATCAAGCTTGTCAGGAAGCTTATGAGGATATCAAGAGATATCTCACAAAACCTCCAGTCTTAGTAGCTCCCACATCAGGAAAACCATTCTTGCTTTATGTGAAAGCTATGGACCATTCTCTTGGTGCCCTCCTTGCTCAAAAGGACGATAATGGTCACGAACAAGCCATTTATTATCTGAGCAGCGGAATCTCGCTATAATCCTATTGAGAAGAAATGCTTAGCTCTTGTCTTTGCCGTTCAAAAGACACGACATTATTTGGTCGGCCAAACCATACATGTCATCTCCAGAGTGAATCTTTTGCGTCTTCTCATGACGAAGCCAGGATCATTGAATTCAAGATTAGCTAAATGGGCGCTTCTTTTGTCTCAATACGACATGATCTTTATCCCTCAAAAGGCGGTTAAAGGCCAGGCCCTTGCGGAATTCTTGGCTGCTCATCCAGTCCCGGAACACTCAAAACTTCATGAAGATATTCCAGATGAAGTCTTTGAGTCTAATATAACTTCAGAGCATGAAGTTTGATAGATGTTCTTCGATGGAGCATCACGAATAGGCCCTAAAGGCAAGATCATTGCCGGTGTGGGGGTTGTGTTTATCTCCCCATAAAATCACGTCCTTCCCAGAGCATTTTCTCTGACGGAATCATGCTCCAACAATGTAGCGAATATAATGCTCTACTCATTGGTCTTCAGCTCACCAACGGAATAGGGGTACGCTACCTTGAAGCTTACAGCGATTCAAAACTGATTATCAATCAGGTTAAAGGCGAATATGAGGTCCGCCACGAGGATTTGGTGCCTTATTATCACACGGTCATCAAATTGGCTAATCTGTTTGATGGTTTCTACATCGGGCACATGTCTCGATCTCAGGATACTAAGGCGGATGCTCTTGCTACATTAGCAACAACACTAGCCTTGCCAGTCGACACCGAGTATCACCTCACAGTGGCAATTCGACACCTTGTCTGCTCTAAACATATGTTAAGAACCAGAGAGGTCTATAATATCTCGACGGATCTTGAGCTGAGAGATTGGCGATTTCCTCTCATCGACTATGCTTTACATGGTCTGCTACCAGACAATCCTAAAGAAGCAACATCTATCAGACGAAGGTCTCTCCATTTTTACTACGATCCAACTCTGAAGACACTTTACCGTCGTTCATATGACGGTGTCCTCCTCTGTTGCCTTTCTAATTCAGAGGCATAGGAAGTGCTTAAAGAAGCACACGACCGCATATGTGGAGCTCATCAGCCAGGTCCAAAACTTAAAGACAGATTGTATAGGCTTGGATATTATTGGCCAACCATGATAGTCGATGCCATCCAATATGCACGAAGGTGTAAAGTGTGCCAAATTCATGCGGACTTTATACACCAGCCTCCGGAGTTGCTCCACCCAACTGTTGCTTCATGGCCATTTGAAGCATGGGGAATCGATATCGTAGGGCCAATCAGCCCCTCTTCGACAAGAGGTCACCGGTTTTCTTAGCGATAACCGATTACTTTTCAAAATGGGCAGAAGCTATACCACTGGTTGAAGTCAAAACCTCTAACATGGTTAATTTCATCAAACACCATGCCATCTATCGATTTGGTGTCCCTAGGCGGATCATCCATGATAACGGTTCCCAATTCATAAGCCAGGTATTCTATCGATTCTGCGATAAATACCGAATTCAGAATGTGGCTTCAACTGCCTATAATCCCGCCGCTAATGGCTTGGCGGAAGCATTCAACAAAACAATCATCAAGTTACTCAAGAAGTTCGTCTCCTCGAATAATCGAGATTGGGACGAAAAGCTTGGTGAATGTCTTTGGGCCTACCGAACCACGGTTCGGGCCCCGACATGCAATACGCCTTTTTCCCTGGTGTACGGGTGTGAAGCAGTCATACCGTTGGAAATCCAGATACCGTCATTACGAGTTGCTCTGACCACTAAGATCACATCAGAGGATAATGATCGGTTGCATCTTCAAGAGCTCGAAGCCCTAGATGAGAAGCGACTACAAGCTCAGCAACACATCAAGTTGTATCAAGCTCGAATCTCAAAAGCCTTCAATAAGAAGGTCAAACAAAGAGTCTTCCAGAAAGGAGATTTGGTTTTAGCCGTCAGACGACCAATGATCATGACTCACAAAACCAAAGGCAAATTTCTGCCTAAATGGGAAGGACCGTTTGTAATAGAAACAGTCTATTCAAACGGAGCATATCGCCTCATGACTTCAGAGGGTGATTTACTCATGATGCTGATCAATGGCAAGTTCTTAAAGAAGTATTATCCTTGATTAAGGACCCTTCTTATGATCAAGTTAACATTACACCTCTGATCAAGACCTTTAAATCCAAGGTACCCAGAAAGAGCGCCTCTCTCTTCCTCCAAACGAGATTATACAACCATAAACCAGTAGGAACCTGGTCATACACTGGTTGTCTCAAAGGAAAATCAAGGTTACACATGCACTAACCACATGATCCAACACCTTTAACGGTTAAGGATAGAGGAAAATGTTGGATTTAAGCCCAACATAAGTCCTCGATAACTCATCATGCTGAGGGGAATAGCATGGCTAGCCCGACTCAAACGGTAGTTGGTAAAGGCATATCAAACCCGTTGATAGCTAAGGATTTGCTAAAAATCCTAAGAGGCCTGTTCCCATTTGATTCCCTCTCCAAAATCGCTTACCAATTCTCATCCAGGCAATGGTAAGACCACATATACAGATCTTTCCATCCATTTCGCTGTTACGTTAACACTAAACATATGACAGTGATTTTCTCATTTCTCCCTGCGAGAACGAGACCCTTTTATACTATGTTTAACAGTATAACCTCTGGCATCCATTTCGATGTTACGTTAACACTAAACCTATGAAAGTAATTTTCTCGTTTCTCTCTGCGAGAACGAGACCCCTTTTATGCTATGTTTAACAGTATAACCTCTGGCATCCATTTCGCTGTTACGTTAACACTAAACCAATGACAGTGATTTTCTCATTTCTCCCTGCGAGAACGAGACCCTTTTATGCTATGTTTAACAGTATAACCTCTGGCATCCATTTCGCTGTTACATTAACACTAAACCTATGACAGTGATTTTCTCGTTTCTCCCTGCGAGAACGAGACCCTTTCATGCTATGTTTAACAGTATAACCTCTGGCATCCATTTCGCTATTACGTTAACACTAAACCTATGACAGTGATTTACTCGTTTCTCCTTGCGAGAACGAGACCCTTTCATGCTATGTTTAACAGTGTAACCTCTGGCATCCATTTCGCTGTTACGTTAACACTAAACCTATGACAGTGATTTTCTCGTTTCTCCCTGCAAGAATGAGACCCTTTCATGCTATGTTTAACAGTATAACCTCTGGCATCCATTTCGCTGTTACGTTAACACTAAACCTATGACAGTGATTTCCTCGTTTCTCCCCGTGAGAACAGGATCTTTTCATGCTATGTTTAACACTACACCTCTGGCATCCATTCCGCTGTTATGTTAACATTAAACATATGACAGTGATTTTGTCGTTTGACAGAATTTTGAGCTTGGTGGCTTCTCAATCGGTTATGTCATTGCGACCTCTGAACGGCAGATAGCCAAGTCTCATCTTTCAGTCCGACAAGGACTATTTTTGAGCTTGGTGGCTTCTCAATCGGTTATGTCATTGCGACCTCTGAACCAGCAGATAGCCAAGTCTCATCTTTCAGTCCGACAAGGACTATTTCGAGCTTGGTGGCTTCTCAATCGGTTACGTTATTGCGACCTCTGAACCGGCAGATAGCCAAGTCTCATCTTTCAGTTCGACAAGAACTACTACTTCGAGCTTGGTGGCTTCTCAATCGGTTACATCATTGCGACCTCTGAACTGGCAGATAGCCAAGTCTCATCTTTTAGTTCGACAAGAACTACTACTTCGAGCTTGGTGGCTTCTCAATCGGTTATGTCATTGCGACCTCTGAACCGGTAGATAGCCAAGTCTCATCTTTTAGCTTGATGGCTTCTTAATCGGTTATGTCATTGCGACCTCTGAACCGGCAGATAGCCAAGTCTCATCTTTCAGTCCGACAAGGACTACTTCGAGCTTGGTGGCTTCTTAATCGGTTACGTCATTGCGACCTCTGAACCGGCAGATAGCCACGTCTCATCTTTCAGTTCGACAAGGACTACTACTTCGAGCTTGGTGGCTTCTCAATCAGTTATGTCATTGCGACCTCTGAACCAGCAGATAGCCAAGTCTCATCTTTCAGTTCGACAAGAACTACTACTTTGAGCTTGATGGCTTCTTAATCGGTTACGTCATTGCGACCTCTGAACCAGCAGATAGCCAAGTCTCATTATTCAGTTCAGTAAGGATTATTTTCTCAAATGGCTGCAATACAACTTGAAAGCGATAATTCAAAGGATAAAACAAGTCAAAAATACAACATGGGAGTCAAAATAAATCACTTTTCATTGATTCTAAAAAGAGGGACATGATGGCACATATTACAAGCTATGATGGTGCTTCATAAGATTTAATCCGTCCTTCAAGAATGGCCAGTCTTGTCTTCCTATCATCAGCAGCCCTGACAAGAGCCTGCGACCTCAACTCGGCCTCATTAAAGCTCGCCGTTTGGGCTAAGCGAGCTTCAACTTCAACCAACGTTGCCCTCTGAGTTAGCTCTTGTCGCAAGAGTTCGTCACTCTGAGCCTTAAGTTGCTCAAGCCAGGTAGTCTCTTCAAGACGCACTGGTTCAGCCTTGAATAAAAGAAGATTAGCCTTCCTGATCATCTCCTTGGCCTTTTCAATTTTGTCCTCAGCGTCAAGAAGAGCACTGCTAGAAGCATCTATGGCATCCCCATCTCTACTTTCCTTGTCTCCAAGGATTTCAAATCAGAAGAAATGGCCTTAGCAGCTTCCTGAGCGGCAAGATGAGCTTCATGCATTTGAGCAACAAGGTGCGCAAGCTGCTCGTTAACCGAAGACTCCAGGTCCGAATGGCTAAGACGACGCCATTCGTCTACATCCCTCTCAAGCTGGTCCACCAGAAGTTCCAATGCAGCAGCCTGGTCATCCCCTCCAAAGTCTCGGATACTGTCAATACTTCGGGAGAGGACCACCTTTAAAGTAGAGAATGAGGTAGTCGAGCCCTTCAAGATCAAAGCAATGGATCGCTTCAAGCTCTTATAAAAGCTGTCGACTAACTCAGCCACAAATTCATTCTCGGCCTCAACTACTCCTGGCAAACGAGCAGCCCCTGAAGACAGAGTTTCCACTGGCCTTATTGATATTACTGTGGAAGGAATAGTAGAAGCACTGGCTGCAGCAACTTGAGGGGTCTCGGTGATCTCGGAGGAGTCCTCATTGAAACAAGTACACTAGCCACAACCGAGGTCGGACTAGTGAATATTTTCGGGAGAGCAGGCTCAACCACCAGTGTTGGAGAAGTAGGACTGGTAATCACCCTCAACTCTGCGCCTGGCAAGATAGGCGACGCTGGCGAAACTAATGGCATCTCATTCACCGATATAGTTGAAAGTGAGATTGGTTCCATGACTATCGTCCCCTCAATTTCAGTTCCTCTGGCTGGTTCAGGCTGATAAGAGGGCAGGTCGCCATACAAAGCATCCAACTCAGCAGCATCTGCTGCGGTCGAAGTACTTACTTCACCTCTGGTTCCCTCAGGAAGATTGGTTGGCTGTCTTAAAATCGATGCACCCAGAGGCGGAACACCTGCAACAAGACTTTGTTTAGGCAAGGCATAACAAATAGAAAGAGTTAAAAGGTCAAAACAGTACCAAAAGATGATGTCGTCTCAATCGTCTTGACGGCTGCATCAGTCCCTGCGGGCTCCATTGGAAAATCTTTTGCGAAATCAACACGAATGGCCGGCCCACCTTCACTTGCCGAACCCTCCGTGGTCCACCCAAAGGAGCTAGAAGTTTCGGGACTCCCTTTCGAAGTCCCAGCGCCCGAAGGACCTACATTAGCCTCATCATCCCCGGACTCTTCTGAGACGGCGAAATAGCCAGCCTCATCGCCCTCCTTATAAGTAAACAAGGGATCATAATGCTCCCCTTGTTCTCCGACAGCTTCAGCTTTCGGGCTTTTCGCCGCCTCAGTTCCTGAATCATAAAGTAAATATTGAGCTGTCTGGAACACATAAGTAGTATATTACAAGAGCGAAGCTGATTTTACTCGGGTCTGGAGCGGCTTTACCAATAGTCAGTTTAGGAACCGATAATTTAGTTGCTAATGGGGCAGGAGGAGGAGGTGCTGCAGATAATTCACCCTCTGCAACAACTGTAGGAGCGTAGCGACGAGGCTTCTTCACTACCCTCTTCTTACGAGATTCACCCTCTCGTTTTCATTTGAAGTGGATGTCGGGATCTTCTTCCTCCACTTCTTCAACGTCGACCTATTCTACGGGGGTCGTGCCTACCCCGCCAGAAGCTGCTGCTGGAGTCTCAGCACCTGTATCCGCTTCGAAGCGAGGACTTCCTGCATCCGAGGCTTCGCTGTCATCAACAGCAATGAATCCCCGAGGCCTGGGACGCGAACCCTTTTACCCTCGTTTTTCTCAGAGACCTTCCGCTTCAGCCGCTGAGAAATTAACTTCACACCAGAAGAATTAAGAAAAATCCGGTGGGTGTGGAGTTTGAGGTCCTATACCACTGGCAGAATCCCTGGGTCATCAGAAGGTTCGGAGTCCTTAGCGGCATGCACAGCCGCGCTTCGGTACAGCCAGCAATGAAGAACTGCCAGGCACGAGCTCCATCAATGAGGCTCCCCATGAAGGCCGGACTGTTGTTTGGGTTACCCACATACAGTTGCTCATACCCAAACTGACGGGCAAACCGACTTGGAACATAGGGCTCCACGTAACAAGTGTCCCCGCTCCTGTACAACAAATGTGAGGGCCGAATGCTAACCAGCCACTCAAAGATTCCCCGACTCAATGACGTCTGCCCTTCTCCAACATCCTTGAATTCTTCACCATAGCCCGCATCGCGAATGTAGGGGAAGCAGCGGAAAAGGCTATAGACGTCATGGTGGCACAGTAGCTTACGAACCGCAGCCACGTAAGTCTTCAACCATGAACATCCCTCGAATCGACGGAGAAGCGCCATTCGAACACCTTCTGGGGGTTCCTCTCCGTCTTGGATCATGGAAGGACAATGAAGAGCGAACCACGCCATCAAATAAGTATAGGGCAGACCTATTCTGGGGTTTGGTCCGTCGCAGGGCAAAATAGTCCCCCTTCCCCGCTTCGTCATTGGTGGCCTACAGAAAGCCTCCGTCAATGCGCGAAGGCCTCTCTGAATACAGCACACCATAGCTGGAAGGAGTACAAGGGAACGACCATGGACTAGATGAACGGCAGGCAACAAGATAGTCGGATGAATGACATCGCCCGATGAAAATAGCACCACACTGTAAGATCACCTAGAGGGGGGTGAATAGGTGATGGCTAATCTAATGGTCACTTATGAACAAATAATGCGGAATTAAAACTAAGTTGACCAAATTAAAACTTCTTTTAATTGAACACTTATGTATAACACAAGAGTGTTGCCGAATTCCCCTTGCGAGGCTCTGGACAAACTCCTCTAGATTCCCCTTGAATGGGTTGAGGTGCCGCGTTGGCTCTCTTGGTTGAATACTAGTGTTAATAACAATCCCAAGCAAGTATAGCAATTATGAGCACAAAGGTATATCATGCATATAAGAGATAAAGACTATAAAGTAATGCAAGATATAAGTGAGACAAAAAGAGTAAGAGAGCAAGAGTGAGCAATCGCAAACACAAAGGGTTTGTTTCGAGGTTCGAGCACACTTGCTCTACATCCCCGCCTTCGACACACGAAGGATTTCCACTATGCACGATCCAACCGGATCTCTCCTTGGTGCCGCAACACCTACAAGCCCTCGGACTCCCAAAGTCCCTTACACACCACAAGCCCACCGGCTCGTCGAGGCCGCACCTCAAGCTACAAGAGTTCGCACCCGAACCCTAAACAACCACGAGCACACTTGCCCGTCTCCTCAAAGTACAAGATGAAATCTTGGTGATCTAAACACTTGATCACCTACAAAAAACTCTCACTACAACACTCTCCTATAGGATAGATACAACTATGGATGCTCAAGTGTAGTGTGAGAAATCAAGGAAAGAACTTTGATGGAAAACTCAAGAAATCACAATAAACACTCTCTTGATAAAATCCCTTTGATAGGAAATATTGGCACTCTATTTTGTGGAGAAAACTCTGCTAAAAGTATGGAAATAACTGGACAAAAGCTCTCCTAAAATCTTGGCTTCAAACAATGACAAAACCCCCTTTTATAGAGGCCAGAAAAATCTGACCGTTAGGCTCTGTCAGTGCTGCCGGTCGACCGGGCCGGTCGACCGCCAACGGTCAAAATCCGACCATTGGAGCCTCCGGTCGACCGTCCCGGTCGACCGATAAAACCCGAGATCACAGCTCTCTCCACCGGTCGACCGTCCCGGTCGACCGGCCACTATGCTGACAACGTGCACAAGGCTGTGCACGTCGGTCGACTCGGACGGTCGACCGACCATGGTGCGGTCGACCGGTCCGGTCGACCGACTTGGCCTGTCAGCCAGTCCTCAGTTCTGCACAGATACGGGTTTTGAAAATAGGTCTTTTCACTCAATAAAAATCCCATAAATTCACAGTAAACCTAAAAAAATAGTTTAATCACAATAAAAACTGTTTTTCTAAAAATATGTTTTTCTAAACTTGTTTTTCCATAACTTCACAAAATACAAAAACAAGATATTTGAGTTCATTTTAAAGCATAGTGTGTATGGATATGATCCACTACACAATCAAGATGAAATATCTATGTTTTTGATATTAAGCATAAAACTTGGTTTGGTTGAAGGATAAGTATATGAGAACCACCAAAAACCAAACTTGTATTTTTCCAAAATTCAAAATCTTTTCTACTTTAAAAATCTTTTATGAAAGCAATCCTATCAAGAGTTCTATCAAGAGTGTGTGTGTGATATAACTTGAGCAATCCACCAACTATCTATCCTTTACATATTTTCTAAAAACAAATAAAATCTTATACCTAGACACAAGTCTTCATCTTCTTGAAGTCTTCCCTTGAAGGCTTCTCATCTTCTTGACTTGGTCCAAGCTTGTTCCAAAGCTCCTTGGATCACCCCGTGCTAGCTCCAAATCTTGACATTTAATCCTTTGTTGAGCTTTGCACCTACTAAGATCTTGATAAAGAATCTGTCACTAATTAAACACAAGATCATTAGTAAACATAACTTTATGAGTTGATCATCATCAAAACTAGGGTGATAGGCCTTTGGGCCAACAATCTCCCCCTTTTTGATGATGACAAAACTCATGAAGTTATATATGCATGGATTAAAGTAAAGCTTCAAAGAAGCTCCCCCTTAACTCATGCATATCAAATAGGCAATAGATATTCAATGAAGCACATAAATATGTATGCAAATGAATGCATGTAAAACAAAACAAATCTTTTATTTCTTGTGATGCATGAGTAAAAGCACAAGTCAAAAAAAATCATCTCAAAATCTTTCTCTCCCTTAAGGAAATCATGCATATAACTCAAATACTTCTCCCCCTTTTTGTCAATCATCAACAAAGGGTTCAAAGTTCAAAACATCAAACACATTTTCTCCCCCTTTTTGTCAAAAATAAGGAAATCAAGGAGGGTAAAATCAAATCAATCAATATACATTCATGAAGAGGAAGACGCTAAGTTAACTTCCCTACACATATGCATTACATGAAGAAGGGATGACAAGCCCTAACTCACATAACACAAATTATGTAATGCATAAGAGGAGATGTGAAGCTCCCCCTACACACGTGTACCATATAAAGAAGAGATGTTAAGCTCCTCAATACACAATACACTCAACATGAATCTATATGTAAGAGAGATGTTAAGCTCTCCTTGCATATAGGCAATACGAAACGCAAGTTCATATCAAATATTATTTTTTTAAAACCAAAATCTTGATAAGCAAACATATAGTATATAATATACGTGTGTAAATCAAGCACAAAAGATCACATATATGTATGAAAAGATAATATCAATTGAAGTAGATGCATACATACATGAAAGAACAAAATATGAGTATATACAACAAGAGGTCATATTGATACCAATTGAAACTATCCAATGATACCAATTGAAAATTTAGCTTAAGTGTATATATCATAAAATCTACCACATGAAGAATTCGAACTAGTTGAATGAAGGTGTTTAACAACTAGTACGGAATCCTTCAATCAAGGAATAAGTCAAAAGTTTTTCATGAAATATCAATGAAACACAAGGCACTAAAAAGCACTCTATCCATAAAGTCCATATCAAAAAGAAGTGAGTGTGATAGTGTTATGTGGAACATGGTATCATGAAAAATAGCAATAAAACTCAATATTCCTTAAAATTTTGAAATCATGAAATCCATCACAAAAATTTATTGAAAATTACAAAATTTTTATTAAGAACAAAAATTTATATTTCAAGATATATGTATGTTTTGACAAGACATTAAGTATACATACATATCCTTAAAACACAATTGAGTCCATATATAGATTTGCATGAAAGGCAAATGACTCAAGAGGTATCCATGTATATCTTAATGTTTTGGCAAGACAAACATATACATGAAATGAAAGCACATGATCATAGCATAAATCCAAAAAGGGAATACAAGTTTAAAATGTAATAATCATCAAAACTTAGGCTATACTAACACACCTAATGGGCACAAATAAGCATTCAAACCAATCATATATAGATTTATTTGTGATCCATAATGTGTATAAGTATAAATCCAAGTGTTGACAAATGCTAACATTTAAACTAATATTCAAATCATGAAGCATCAAATAAATTTTGAAAATACAAAAGAATTTATCCATATGATTTCAAATAGGATCATGTGAATCAATTTGAAGAATAGATAACTAGTTTAAATGGATTTTTGACAAACTAGTTAAAGATCCTTCAAAAATGCAAAGTCAAATGTTTTCCATGAATAATACTAAATACATAAAAGTTCAAGCACTCATAGTCCATAAAGCTCAAAAATTATCTTTTATCATAAAAGATGAGTGTTCAATGGTTATGTAAATGGTATTTTCATGAAAATAGAAAGTGAAGCATGAATCTCATGAAAATCTTATTTTTCATCTTAAAACAAATCATATATTTTTCATAAAGTATTTTGTATTTAGCAATGCTTTATGAAAATAGTCATTCAAGCTCAAAAAGATCATAAATCACATTTTGTTGTACAAATGAAAAACCCTTTTTTATTATTATTATTATTTATTTAAAATACTAATCTTCATGGTATATGTATGATTTATCCAATTCTAACAATATGCATACATATCCCAAATATGAAAAGAGTCCAATATATATTGCATGAAGGCAAATGACTCAAGGGTATACATGTATATTTATTAGATTTGAATTAAACACACATATACATGAAGTAAGATTAAGGATAGACATAACAAGTATAAATGACCGAATCATCAAAACTAGCCTATACACATGCATATAGTGGATACAAATGAGCATGAAGTTCAAATATATATGAGTCAATTGTAGTTCACTATTCATATATGTATAAATGCAAGTTTTGACACATTCTACATTTAAGCATGTAAATGCCACATGAAGTACCAAAAAAATATGAACATGCTACATGAAATTAAAAGCATGTGCATAAATGAAATAGGAGTTTAGAAATCGTTACCAACTCCAAAGCTCCTAGCATGGTGGTTGACCCACCAAAATTCCTTGATAGCGGTGCTCCAAGTATGTGTCATTTTAGTTCAAATGCACCCACCATCAAGGCACCAAATCTCTCACGTTTTGAGAAATTCCTCACCTACATCAAATACACAAGGTGGGGATTTTGGTACCCATATTTTCTTGGGTCCTATGGGGTTAGTCTTGTAAGGAACCCAAGCATTTTTATTTTTATCAAAAATAAGAACATTTAACCTTTCATAACAAAATTTTCTTAGATGGCCTTTGCGGCCACAATGTGTACATGTGTACAACTTAGCATACTTATGAGTGGGAGTGTGAGCATGATGTGCATCATAAGCATGGTCATGATGATGATGTGCATGAGTATGAGGAACTTGTTTCTTTTGAAACAAGGATTCCAATCTAGTATGATTGAATGCACAAGAGCTCAAATTAGAGCTCAAATTATCAATTTTATTTTTAAAATTTTTAATCTCATTTTGATCAATGTGTGCATGAGAAGCATGATGAGATATAGAATCACTTTTCTTTTTCTTTTGTGAAACAAAATCTTTTTCTTTTTCACAAATTTTTCTTTTCAAAGATTTATTTTCTTGAAAAACATCTTCCTTTTGTTTTTCCACCAAATCAATCTTATTTTTCAAAATCATATTTCCTTCACATAAAACATTCAATTTAGACATTAAGGAAATATTCTCATTTTTCAAATCTTCATTTTCTTTTTCTAAGCATGCCATTTTATTTTCTAAAGAATCTTTATCATTAAGCATGGCATCAAAATTCTTTTTCAAAATGTTATTTTCTTTTCTAAACATGCAATGTTAGATTTAAAAGAATCTTGTTCTATATGCATGCAAGCAATGTCCTTTTTCAAATTTTTATTTTCCTTTTTAATCATGTCATATTTCTCAATAATTGTTTGGCAAAATGAAGTGAGCTCATCATATGACATGTCCTCATCATCGGATTCGGAGTTTACCTCAAGGGGGTTATCCCCTTGGACCATATAGCATACGTTGGAGATGTCGCTTCCAACGTCCGAATCGCTCCCCGCATAGTATAGGTCCTTTTCGCCAAGGGAGGTGATGATGTTCCAAGCTACAAAAGCCGATTCAACATTAGAAACCCTAGATAAATAATCATCATTTAGGGTTGACTTAATAGCATGAAGGGCTTTTGCATTAGCCTCAATGTTCTTACCATTTAAGCAATATTCTTTATTAGTTGTGGCAAGATATACACTAAGGCCAAGTCCTTTGAGGAACAAAGACATCTTAACCTTCCAAATTTGGATGTTAAGAGTGTCAAAGGTGGGTGGTGACATGAAGTCCATGGTGTGTGTACAAAATATTGTGATTAGCCTAAAGGAGGATCTTTAACTCTAGGTTGTTAGACCCAATATCAAGAGCACTTGGCTCTGATACCAATTGTAAGATCACCTAGAGGGGGGTGAATAGGTGATGGCTAATCTAATGGTCACTTATGAACAAATAATGCGGAATTAAAACTAAGTTGACCAAATTAAAACTTCTTTTAATTGAACACTTATGTATAACACAAGAGTGTTGCCGAATTCCCCTTGCGAGGCTCTGGACAAACTCCTCTAGATTCCCCTTGAATGGGTTGAGGTGCCGCGTTGGCTCTCTTGGTTGAATACTAGTGTTAATAACAATCCCAAGCAAGTATAGCAATTATGAGCACAAAGGTATATCATGCATATAAGAGATAAAGACTATAAAGTAATGCAAGATATAAGTGAGACAAAAAGAGTAAGAGAGCAAGAGTGAGCAATCGCAAACACAAAGGGTTTGTTTCGAGGTTCGAGCACACTTGCTCTACATCCCCGCCTTCGACACACGAAGGATTTCCACTATGCACGATCCAACTGGATCTCTCCTTGGTGCCGCAACACCTACAAGCCCTCGGACTCCCAAAGTCCCTTACACACCACAAGCCCACCGGCTCGTCGAGGCCGCACCTCAAGCTACAAGAGTTCGCACCCGAACCCTAAACAACCACGAGCACACTTGCCCGTCTCCTCAAAGTACAAGATGAAATCTTGGTGATCTAAACACTTGATCACCTACAAAAAACTCTCACTACAACACTCTCCTATAGGATAGATACAACTATGGATGCTCAAGTGTAGTGTGAGAATCAAGGAAAGAACTTTGATGGAAAACTCAAGAAATCACAATAAACACTCTCTTGATAAAATCCCTTTTGATAGGAAATATTGGCACTCTATTTTGTGGAGAAAACTCTGCTAAAAGTATGGAAATAACTAGATAAAAGCTCTCCGAAAATCTTGGCTTCAAACAATGACAAAACCCCCTTTTATAGAGGCCAGAAAAATCTGACCGTTGGGCTCTGTCAGTACTGCCGGTCGACCGGGCCGGTCGACCGCCAACGGTCAAAATCCGACCGTTGGAGCCTCCGGTCGACCGTCCCGGTCGACCGATAAAACCCGAGAGCACAGCTCTCTCCACCGGTCGACCGTCCCGGTCGACCGGCCACTGTGCTGACAACGTGCACAAGGCTGTACACGTCGGTCGACTCGGACGGTCGACCGACCATGGTGCGGTCGACCGGTCCGGTCGACCGACTTGGCCTGTCAGCCAGTCCTCAGTTCTGCACAGATACGGGTTTTGAAAATAGGTCTTTTCACTCAATAAAAATCCCATAAATTCACAGTAAATCTAAAAAAATAGTTTTAATCACAATAAAAACTGTTTTTCTAAAAATATGTTTTTCTAAAACTTATTTTTTCATAACTTCACAAAATACAAAAACAAGATATTTGAGTTCATTTTAAAGCATAGTGTGTATGGATATGATCCACTACACAATCAAGATGAAATATCTATGTTTTTGATATTAAGCATAAAACTTGGTTTTGGTTGAAGGATAAGTATATGAGAACCACCAAAAACCAAACTTGTATTTTTCCAAAATTCAAAATCTTTTCTACTTTAAAAATCTTTTATGAAAGCAATCCTATCAAGAGTTCTATCAAGAGTGTGTGTGTGATATAACTTGAGCAATCCACCAACTATCTATCCTTTACATATTTTCTAAAAACAAATAAAATCTTATACCTAGACACAAGTCTTCATCTTCTTGAAGTCTTCCCTTGAAGGCTTCTCATCTTCTTGACTTAGTCCAAGCTTGTTCCAAAGCTCCTTGGATCACCCCGTGCTAGCTCCAAATCTTGACATTTAATCCTTTGTTGAGCTTTGCACCTACTAAGATCTTGATAAAGAATCTATCACTAATTAAACACAAGATCATTAGTAAACATAACTTTATGAGTTGATCATCATCAAAACTAGGGTGATAGGCCTTTGGGCCAACACACACATCTCTTTAACCAGACCGTCAAGAAACCAGCCAGAAGTGCCTTCCGGGACGTCGGTCGACGAGCCTGGTGATGGAAACTCCGAAGAATATTGCCTTTCTCATAGGGGCCATCATCTTCTTCCAAAATTAGATCCCCTTGAGAATGCTCTTGCATCCAGCGAAAGATGTCTTCATCAGCAACTCCACAATGAGCCGCTTCAGGAGTATTCTCCATGTCAGGGAACAAATAGTTTCTCCAGCTCTTCAAACTACATGAAGCTCCCTTATGGCTTCCATGCATGCTGGAGCAAATGTACAAGTGGCACATCAACTCCCGATAGGTCTCAAACAAGGCGGGCTCCTGCTTCTCTAGAAGTGCCAATTCCGCCTCGCACGGGAAATATTCTTCATATGGGAGAGATCCCAAAGGCAGAGCAGAGACTTCCCACATCTCGTGCAGAGCCATACCCAATTCGCCAACAGGGTGAAGAAGGTCCCTGTAGCCGGGCAGTATAACTCAAAGATGGCGTAGAAGTTCGCTACGCTCATCTGAATGCCATAACAGGTCGCCCTGACAGCCTCGTAAAGTCCCAGCTTCTCCAGATCCTCCTCAAAATGAGCAAGGACATATAGGGTCAAGTCCCTCCACCATGCCTTAGGAGGGTGAATCCACCCTGAAGTCTTGAAATCAGTGGCTGGATAGTTATCAGAACCTTAAAGAATTGATTCCCAAAAGTCTGAGCCACCGCAGGGTTTTCTCCCACTGGGATGTCTGGAAGTACATTCCCAGGGTGGAGACCCAATATACAGCGAGGAGGACCTGTCCTTGTGTAACCGGGTGAGGAAATTATCAACTTCCCTATGTGAACGGATTCAGTAATTCGACTCACTTGCCACTGCATCTTCTGAGACCTCGTCACGCATTGAAAGAAGGATAAGGGAAAATGCCGCTTGCTAGATGGGAGATGAACTTCTCGCCATCCAATTTGAAAATCCACTGCCCCTCTCTGGCTAGCAGCTGGCGATCATTGTCTGGCGCTGTATCTCCGAACATGAAGTCGGGCTTTCGATAGATTCTTCTATCAGAATCTTCAAGGGGAGCAGTAGTTAAGATGCTCCTCATGGTGCGTTGATCCCCACCATGAATAAGTGTATCCCGAGCAGGAGAGCTTCGCTCGCTGAATAATGAAGCTTGTCCTTGAAACTGCAGACTGACATTACCATCTAGCCCCCTGGCTGTGCCAAAGAGACTGTTCAGAGGACCAGGAGTATAGTGCACTGCAAGAACAAAGAGAAACTATAATAAGTTCATCAGCCAAATAAGAAGCTAAAACAGGAATGCAATTTTTGTTAAGGCATAGCCTCGCCCTCCCAGCGAAGCTGGCCTAATGATAGCTTTGCAGCTGCAGCGTAACTCCGCATTCCACACGAAGGCAGGATGCAGGAAAATATCCAAGTGTTAGCTTCGCTCTGGAAGCTTGGCCTCGAACAATAGAATGCGACAAAGCCCCAGGGGTTAACTTCGTCAAAAGGGTATTATTGCCTATAGATTATTTTAAGGGCATTAAGGTCCTTTTCAGTTACACTCCAAAGGTTAGCTTCGCATCCTATCATTCAATAGGATGTGAACCGCCTAAGGGATAGCTTCACCTGGAAGCTTGAAGAAGAGACCCTTCGATTCTAATATTCCCAGTCAAGAAAATGAGGAAATTCAGGGAATTGAACTCCCTAAGATCACAAGATCATGATTGATCGTCCTGGGTTCATCGAAAGATATCCAAAAATCGGCTTTAAGAGAGAGATGAAAATCTCTAATCATAAGGGAAAAGGTCCCTACTGGTGATAGGTCGTTCGATGACCGGAGGAGGAGAAGGACCCTCCGTCATAGAGGTTTCTACCTCTTTTTCCGCTCATCTTTTGGGAGCCATTGGAGAACTGTGAAAGTTCTTGAAATTCCAAACGAAGAAGGAAGAAGAAGAAAAGAGTCAGAGTGCTCTGAAAATTTCAAAGAGAAGTGGTGCCTTCTCTTTCAGCCCGATCAGGCTTTTATAGGCTGATGATTATCTAAACGACGCCTCGAAAAGAGCACAGGCTGTCGTTTCAAATTAATTTGAAATGGCGCCTAAAGCGCCTTCCCGAGAAGCGCTGCTTTAGCCCCATTAAGGGCTAACTCCGCCGTAAGTCTAGTGCTGACTTAGCGCGACGCATGAATAACTTCGCTGAAAAACATGCCTTAGCTCCGCTAAAAGCACAGCCCGAGCTTCGCAGAAAATTCATGCTAGCTTTGCTGGAAGCTCGTTCCTGATTCGAATGGGATCCTGTCTTTAACTTCGCATGAAGTTTAGCTCCGCCGGTCCACTTCAAATGGAAAAGAAGGAAAAGCAAGTCAGATAAGCAGAAACTGAACTTTTATTGATTTAAAAGCGAAGGTACATTGATACTACTACATCAAGGTTGTGTTCCGTACAACAGAATAATTTGCTCCAAAGGCATACAAGTGGTATTTCTACTTTCAAGCCAAACCAACTGGACACGAAAGGCCTTCCTCCTGCATAAGGTCGTAATCCTTCGCATAATGGCGGTTTTTGCCATCAAGAAGCTGGATCTTCTTTGATGAAAATTGGCAAAGGACCGATTGCCACCAGAAAGCTGGAACTTCTTTGATGAAAATTGGCAAAAGAAGGATCTGAGACCTTACAGGTGACGTCCGCTTTCCCGAAGTGGATCATCTCGGATAAGCGATTATCAGCCCCTTCTCGAAGTGGATCATCTCGGATAAGCGACTACCAGCTTTGCCTTGAAGTGGATCATCTCGGATAAACGACTGCCAACCTCTTCTGGGAACACCCATCAGCTGCCCCAGTTTTTTTCCTCCTGCTTAGGATTAAAGTTTCAACCAGAAAAGCAAGAGGCAACTTTCTGGTCTCTTTTATCAAAACAAAAGACTGGCGAACATAGCTCACTGCAATCCAAACTGGAAACAAGTTAGCAGTAAGTCAAAGGAAAAGCTGCAAAAGTGAAATGCTAAGTCAAATCCTTTGGGGTGAAGCAATTTATATCCGATTCAGTTGCAATTTAAGGATGGATTTCAGTTTCAGTTAAGCAGAGGATAGCCTCACTTGCACAATGATGATGGGCTAGCTCAGCATAAGCCAAGTCCTAGCCTCGCCTATATGGCTGAGCCAGACTGATCCTGAGGGACGCAGTCTTTGCCCCACCTATATGGCAAGACTGGCTCAAACTTTGAAGAGACTAAGTCCCAAGTCTTGCCTATGTGGCGAACTTAGCAGGCAAGCATGCAGTGATCTTTTTTTGATCAAGTCAAAATGATAGCTTCGCTGGGAAGCTGGGCTGGAGCCCTTCTCTGCAGATCAGTCAGATATAAAATGAAGAACAAGGAAAATCAATCCCTGAGGCAGCTGTTAAAGCTAAATTAAGGGAGATAAACTCCCTGAAGTCATTAGTTCATTGGTAAAGTCTCTAGATGACCGAGACTCACCAGTTCTTGGTCGGTTAATGACCAGAGTGGGCACCCCCACTAGTTCACAACCAAGAGATGTCATGAACAGACTGCTTCTCTGCAGAGGACCTCAAGTGTCCTATTTATAGGCCTCATGGTCTGAGCGCACCGCTACGGCTTCAAGCATAGAAGCTCGGGCGAATTTAAGGCATTTACTGAGCCTTGAGAAAGGGAATAGACTCCCTCAGAAATGCGCGTAGGGGGAATGATCTCCCTCATTAATACAAACGAAGTTATTTCAATTTCAGAAAAGGAAATAATCCTTCTCGTAACTGGCCGAAAGCAGTTGGCCTCGGGAAAGGAATGACGTTCCAAAGCGAACCTATTCCGAAAGGCTCGGACGCGGAGCCACCCAGACGCGAAGCCTTCCAGACGCGAAGCTACCAAAATCGCAAATCTACACAATTCTTCAGCGAATCTATCCCAAAGCAGGATTAAAAGCGAAGCTGAACTCAACCACCATGGCGACGTTCATACTTTACATACCACCGATCAAAGAAATTCAAAGTATTTCGAAGTCTGAGCCATTGCAGACATTCGAAAACTTTAAAGGGGGTCTTGTTGACACTTTAAAAAAGACAAGATTCTTACTGGCCTGAACAATGTCTAAACTTGTTGACATTTCCAAAAGACAAGTGACAGACAAGCTGACGATCAGTCCTATACCCATCTCCGAGGGACAAATCAGCAACTTGGACTCTACTGATCCAGTGAAGCAGACAGTGAGCCCAGATTGTCTTTGAATAGACCTCAGTAGGTCTAAGATGCTAGGTTAACTCAACACTTAGCATCACATAAGCCCAAAGGGATAGCCTCACCTGAGAGGCTACGATTGCCCAACTTCGCCTTGGAGCCGTTCAAAGCTCCATCAGGAAGCTAACTTACAGCTTCGCCTAAAGTGCTCAGTTAACTCCGCAGAGAGTTAGCTTCGCTCGAAACCACATGCAACCGCGCAGAAGGATGTTCGGTAGCTTCGCCACAGGTGTTATCTAGCTCCGCTGAAGAGCTTTCTTCTGACTTCGCCAGATGCTCCTTCCAGCTCCGCTGCGAGCTCGATGCGGCAGCTCCGCTGTGGGTCCGTCATGGTCAACCTTTGACCAATTGAATCTTCAGATGAGATCAAATCAATTCAAGATCAAGATCAAATCTAATCAAGATCAAATCTGAGATCAAATTTGACAGCTGCCTGCCATAATCTCTTGACTCTCCTAAAACGAGTAAGAGGATCAAGGGAGATCTTCCAATTATATGGAAATGATCAAAACAGATCAGGAGACTGACCTACCAGCTACTTCTAGCTTCGCAGAAGCTAATCCTAGCCTCGCAGCAAGGCTACTTTTCAGATTTGAACAGATTTGACTCAATCTGTTTCCATATTTTTAAGGGACAATTATACCCTTGTTCTCCTATAAATAGCCCACCAGAGGCACAAGGAGAGGAGGACACGCTCCACGAGAAGAGACGCAAAACGCACATAGGCAAAGAGAGAGGCGGCTAAACAGAGATCTATTCTCTTGCTTCCAAGAATTCAGAGAATTCAGAGAATTACTTCTCTAATCAGGGTGCTGATATCCTAATACCTTCTTCTCAAGGAATCTCCAGAACCAGGTGAGAAGGAATTCCTAAGTGGAGGCGGTTTTGAGAAGTAACAAGAGAGTTCTACCAATCTTCTGTTCTCCGATTCCCTAAACCAGGCGAGATGGGAATCATATCGATCGCATCGTCAAAGGGACAAAGTGGTCGCGCGCTGACCAGCCTCGTATCGGCACACTTCTCCAGAATCTTAGAGGAGATCTACTTGTAATCTTTTAGGATACTTGTAATTTAGCTCCTCGACCCTTTTTTGTAAGTTTTTTCCCTTTTGCGAAATCAAATGGAAAACATCAGGTACGTATACGGAAGCTCGACCCTGGGATTAGGAGTCTTGACCAAGGGACGACCATTAGAATCTATAACAGGGTTCCCCTCTGCATCCATAATGGCTTCCACTTGGCAGAAGCTCTTTGCTAATGCACGTAGCCCGCTCTGTATCCCGGCTACCATCGCTAGAAGGAGGGCGATAGACTTCCATAGGCTAGCAAGACCGTTGGGTACACCACATCGACAACGATTACTTCGTCTGGCAACGTTGGCACCACACAACGCTTCAGCCATAGCATGAGGAAACCCGCCAATAGAGCCCGGTTAGAAATGAAAATTCGGGCCTGGTGATGAAAACTTTCAAAAATTGTATCAGGTTTGAAAGTGTCCTCATTCGACTCGGTGATGTAGGAGCTTGTGGAGGCACTGATCCTCTCAGCGATTTTCTTATTAGTGCAAGGGACCAGACTAGTCACTGGACCAGATTTTTCATTTTCGCCATTGAACAGATAGCTCGCCCAGGACATTTAATTAACACCCATGTTCCTCCAAGTGGATATCTGCCCGCAAATGTGGAAGTGGCAGAGCACTTCCCAATATGTCTCGTACACCTGAGGATCCTCTTTCCTCAGGAGGTGAAGCTCCTCAGAAGTCGGGACATACTCTTCATAAGGGACATCTCCAATCACCAGTCCTGAGACTTCATACATCTCATGAAGGCAAGTCCCATTTCCCCCAGGGGGTGAAGAAGGTGCAAGTTTCTAGACTGTAACGCTCCAGGACAGCATAAAAGTGTTGCGTGCTCTGCGAAAGGCCATATTGAATAGCTCTGATAGCCTCATACAGCCTAGCCTGTAGCAGAAGGTCACTAAGTTCTGCCAAGATAAATCCTACCATTCTACACCACCAGTGCTTATCAGTAGAATGAATCCAGCCGATCGCACGAAATTCAGAGGGGAAGTCACCCCCCACCTTCAGGAATTGTTGAAGGAAGGTGGCTCCAAGCTGGGGGGTCTCTCCCTTTGGGTACTCAGTCCTGACCAAGCCAGGGTGCAACCCCAGCACACACCTGAAATCACCTAGAGGGGGGGTAAATAGGTGATGATGCTAATCAATGCACAAATTAAAAAATGTGATGCAACAATCTCACAATGCAAGTGAATATGGCAACAAATGTAGTGAGCAAGTAATAAGAGCAATGAAAATAGAGCATAAATAAGAGCAAGTAAACCAAACGCAAACGCCGAGATTTGTTATCGAGGTTCGAGCACCCAGCTCTACTTCCCCGCCTTCCCCAGAAGGATTCCAACCACTTCACTATCACAAAGACAGTTACACAATCACTGGAGTACCCAACTCCACAGGAGTACCCAACTCCACAATCTCAAGTACAAGTAATCTCTTAGTAGTCAAAAGACCACAAACTCTCTCTTGCAAAAATTTTGTTCCCTTACAAAGGTCCTTAGAGAACAATGAGTAGGAATGAAGCTCTTGTGTACAAGGAGAAAAGAAAAAGAAATTAGAGAGTTCTTGAAAACACTTCAGAAAATGAGAGAGAATTTCAGCACAAAAACCAAGAAACCAAGCTCTTTTGAATGCCTTAAACTTGTGAAAATTTTGATAATTTTTCTAGAACCAATCTCTCCCTAAACACCCCTATTTATAGGAGAGGGCTAGGGTTTAGAGATAAAACATATTTAAGGCTAATCAGAAAGTATTAAAACCAAAACAAGTCATTTAAACACACTTAAGTGAGAAAAGGACAAAAATAAACCAGCTCAGAAAAATAGTCGTTACTGTTCAAACGGCTAGTCCGGTTGACCGGCCAGGTCGACCGCCAGCTCAAAAAAAAATAACCGTTGCAGGCTACGGTCAACCGGCCGGTCGGCCCAAACAAACAGAGAGCTCTGCTCTCAGACCCGGTCGACCCGGACGGTCGACTGTCCAAAGTCTGCCAAACGTGCACAGATTTGTGCACGTCGGTCGACCGACCCGGTCGACCGACTTCAAGCCAAGTCGACTTGTCAGAAGACTAGTCGACTGGTTGAAGTCTGGAACAGGAAACAGGATCAGAAAAACAGTTTAAAAATATTTTGAAAAATCTTTTAACACTCCTAAAAATCACCAAAAATAGTTTTATCATTTTGCATTGATATATAAACATATGGTAAAAAGTTTAGCTCAAATATCAATCAATATGAACTATTTTTGTCTCTTATCATTTTTACCAAAAACCAAAAACTGTATTTTCTAAAACTTGGATTTTGAATAGAAAATACGTTTTGTCCAAAACTCTTCCAAATACAAAAACATGATATTTAAACACTTTGAAGCATGATGTATATGGATATAATCCTATATACATGAAACATATATATATCATAGTTTTTGTCATAAATTCCAAAATAAGTTTTGATAAAACACAAAACTTAAAACACATGAATAGGTATATCAAAGTAAGTTTGTAGGTTGAAGATTGTATAAAAACTATTTTTGTACATGTTATAGGAAATATGTTTGGAAACAAGATGTGCGCAAAAACGTGTGTGATAAAGCTTCAAACCTATTCACTATTCTTTAACAAAACTCTAAACTAAAAATAAATCTAATAAATTATCTTGAGCAATCTTGAAGTCTTGAGCCATGCGATGCCTTGCTAGAGCCTTTTCTTCTATGTTCCTTCCTTGATGTGCAAAAAGCCTTCTTTGCTTCATGAACCTAGAAATTCTTGCAATAGCTAAGCAATGGCCTCCAAATATGGTACTAACATGAAACTTATCTAAACAAACTAATTAGTACCAAATAGCACTTATTTGTTTTGTTATCATCAAAACTCTAAACAAATGGAGAGTGTAACCTTTTGGGCCAACAATCTCCCCCTTTTTGATGATGACAAAACAAATAGGCTATAAACAAGAATATAGGGGAGGAGAAAGCTCCCCCTCAAATTATTCTATATTAAACAAAGAAAAACATAATTTGTAATTTGCAAGTAAGCACCATGAAACCAAAAACCATGAGAATATAAAACACTTGCAAAACACTTAAACTACACATCAAAAACTAAAAACATATATAAACTCATATGGAACCAAAACCATATGAACTCATATTTCCATACATAAACTCATTCTCCCCCTTTTTGTCATACATCAAAAAGGGTTAAGAAAACATTTTTATTCAATAACACAAACATTAAGTTCACCACAAATGAATGAAAATCTAGCAAAATCAAGTGGTTTAGTGAAAATATCGGCAAGTTGCAAATCCGTAGAAACATAATCAATATCTATATCTCCTTTCTCAAAATGATCTCTAAGAAAGTGATATCTAATCTCAATGTGCTTGGTCTTACTATGTTGATTTGCATTCTTTGTCATATGTATAGTACTAGTATTATCACAAAATATTTTATATGGTTATAATGCAAATCATAATCAAGGAGAGTGTGTTTCATCCAAAGGACTTGTGCACAACAAGCCCCCGCGGCAACATACTCCGCCTCGGCGGTTGAGAGAGCTACGAAATTTTGTTTCCTAGAGGACCATGAAACAAGACAATTACCAAGAAATTGACATGTCCCACTAGTACTCTTTCTATCTACTCTACAACCCGCATAGTCAGCATCTGAATAACTCGTCATTGAGAAATCTCCGGTTTTCGGATACCATAGACCCATTCCAATCGTTCCCTTAATATAACGAATAATGCGTTTTACCGTAATAAGATGGGACTCTTTGGGACACGATTGAAATCTAGCACAAAGACACACACTAAACATGATATCCGGCCTACTTGCAGTCAAATACAAAAGACTACCTATCATGCTTCTATATAATTTAATATCAACATTTTTACCTTGGTCATCCTTATCAAGCTTGGTGGTAGTTGCCATGGGAGTGTTGCAAACCTTTGAGTCTTCAAGTCCAAACTTCTTTACGAGTTCCTTTGCGTATTTGGCTTGACATATGAAGTTCCCTTCTTGCAATTGCTTGATTTGGAGTCCAAGAAAGAAATTAAGCTCACCCATTGAAGACATTTCAAATTCACATTGCATAACCTTTTCAAATTCCTTGCATAAAAACTCATTAGTAGAACCAAAAATTATATCATCAACATAAATTTGCACAATTAAAATATCATTATCAACATGCTTAGTGAATAGTGTTGTATCTACTTTGCCTTTAATAAAATCATTTGATATGAGAAAACTAGAAAGCCTTTCATACCAAGCTCTTGGAGCTTGTTTCAATCCATACAAAGCTTTATCAAGTTTAAAAATAAAATCGGGATGAACATGATCAACAACCGGGAGGTTGAGCAACATAAACTTCTTCATTTATAAAACCATTCAAAAATGCACTTTTCACATCTATTTGAAAAAGTTTAAAATTTTTGAAAGATGCAAAAGCTAGTGTCATCCGTATGGCTTCAAGCCGTGCTACGGGTGCAAAGGTCTCCTCAAAATCAATTCCCTCAACTTGAGTGTAACCTTGGGCCACTAACCTAGCCTTATTCCTAATCACATTTTCGGACTCATCCATCTTATTCCTAAAGATCCACTTAGTACCAATTATTGGTCTATCGTGGGGCCTAGGAACAAGGTGGCAAACTTGGTTGCGCTCAAATTGATTGAGTTCCTCTTGCATGGCTAGCAACCAATATGAGTCCGCCTCGACTTCGAGGATGCTTTTGGGTTCAAAATGAGAAATGAAAGCAAAGTTACCATATAGGTCATGGAGTTTGGAGCGAGTTGTAACTCCTTTAGATGCATCACCCAAGATGAGCTCCTTAGGATGATTTATAGCGTATCTCCAAGCTTTAGGAAGCGGTTGAGAGCTTTCCTCTTTATCCTCTTGAACATCACCAATTGATTCTTGCTTTTCTTCTTGAGCGGGTGAGTCCTTCAAGGATAGTTTCTCCATGTCTTCACCTAATGGTTCAATCTCTACAACATTCTCAACAAACACATTAGATTCTTCAAATTTAACATGCATGGTTTCTTCAATGGTGTGTGAAGATCTATTGAATACTCTATAAGCTTTACTAGTGGTAGAATATCCAACAAAGATTGCTTCATAAGCCTTAGCATCAAATTTACCCAAGTTATCTTTAGTGTTCAAAACAAAACACTTGCATCCAAAAACTTTGAAATATGAAACATTAGGTTTTCTAGAATGATACATTTCAAAAGATGTTTTGAAAGAATTCTTACACAAATAAATACGATTTGATATATAGCATGCGGTGTTTACGGCCTCGGCCATAAATATTAAGGGAGGTCATATTCACTTATCATTGTCCTAACCATCTCTTGAAGTGTTCTATTTTTCCTTTCTACAACTCCATTTTGTTGTGGAGTTCTAGGACAAGACATTTCATGCTTAATTTCCTTTTCATCACAATAAGTCATGAAGAGTTGGTTAACAAACTCACCACCTCTATCACTCCTTATTCTCAAAATCGAAAAACCCTTTTCTTTTTCAACTCTTTTTCGGAAAATCTTAAAATGAGAAAAAGCTTGATCTTTGTGTTCCAAGAAGAAAACCCAAGTGAAACGGGAAAAATCATCAACTAAAACAAATGCAAATCTATTACCATTTAAGCTCTTAGTTTTAGTAGGTCCAAAAAGATCCATATGAATTAATTCTAAAGGCCTAGTTGACATGATATCCTTAATTGGTTTGAAGGAAGACTTGGTTTGTTTACCAAGTTGGAACGCACCACAAATGCGGTCTTTCTCAAACTTCAAGCAAGGTATACCCTTCACCAATTCCTTAGAATTAATCCTAGAAAGATGGTCAAAAGATGCATGTCCTAATCTTCTATGCCAAAGCCAAGAATTTTCATCAAAAGCATTTAAGCATTTAGTAGAACATTCCACATTAAGCATGTCAATGATATAAACATTATCATCACGAAAACTGGTGAGAATACAATCATTGGATTTAACATCAAAAATCTTGCAAGAAGAATCATCAAAACAACTTTAAGTCCACGATCACAAAATTAACTAATGCTAAGCAAATTATGTTTCAAACCATCAACAAGTACAACATTTTCTATAATGGGAGATGCACCAATTTGAATGTTACCTATACCGATGATAGTGCCTTTGGAGTCATCCCCGAAGGTGATGGAGCCACCTTCCTCGTACCTTGATAGGGTTGTAAAGTTATTGATATCCCACGTCATGTGTCTTGAACAACCACTATCAAGGTACCACCGCTCCCTACGTCTTGGAGCCTTGGTGTGTACCTACATCAAATAATTTAGGACTTGATTTTGGTACCCACATTTTCTTGGGTCCTAAAGAGTTAGTTTCATTAACCCAAACAAGATTATTGGTTCTATTTATTTGGTCATAACAAAATTTAGCCAAATGTCCATTCTTACCACAATATGTGCATCTATACACTCTACCATATTTAAAAGCATAGTGAGTGTGTGATTTGTGAGCATGAGAATTGTGAGCATGAAAAGATTTAGCATGAGAAATGTTATGTGTAGTGTGAACATGAGGAATCTTAACATGTGAATCTTTAGCATGAGAGGTGTGCTTTTTAGAAAACTTTTTTTCAAGTTTCTTAGTGTTAAAAGCACAATCTTTCAAATCCTTTTCAAAATCAACCATTTTGGTTTTAAAAGAAGAAATCTCTTTTTCATCAATCATAAGAGATTTTGCCTTACAAGAAACCTTGTAGGCACTAAATTCATTTTGAATAGAAATAAGATTTGAGGAGATATCATCTTTTTCTTTAGAAACCATAGAAAGTTGATTTTTAAGAAAAGCAATTTCCTTTTGTAATTTAAAACATTCAATCTTTTTATAATCATAAGTTTCGGAGAGTTCAACTAAGGCATGCACAAGAACTTCTTTACTCAATTCATCATCTTCCTCATCAAGAGATTGAGGGGTTACCTTTGATGTGTTTGCCATGAAACACATATTCGCGGTATCCGTTTCTTCTTCTTCGGACTCGCTTTCCGAATCCCATGTTGCCTTGTATGCTTTCTTTTCTTCCGGCTTCTTTGCTTGAAGGAGGAATTCATCTTCTTTTTGAACTCCAGGCAATCCGCCAAGATATGTCCGAGCTTTCGACAATTGTAGCATATAACTTTTCTCTCCTCTTTGCCTTTAAATTTTCTTCAGAAGTTAAGCTTGTTCCTCCGGTACATCCTTTTGACATTTCGTACAAGGAGGGAGAGTTCCTCATCTTCTTCTTCATCTTCTTCATCTTCTTCAAGAGTGGATGAAGACTTGAAAGCTGTGGACTTCTTCTTTAGAGGAGCGGCCTCTTCTCTTGCTTTCTTTTCCATCTCATGGGTCTTTAAGTTCCCAATGAGACTAATGAGGTCCATCTCATCCTTGTCGTTCAACTCTTTCAAGGTGGTGGCCTTTATCTCCCATGATGTAGGAAGAGCCCGATCACTTTTCGCACCTTTTGATCATTAAAGATATCATCACCTAAGGAGGAAAGAGCATTTGTAATTTTAGTAAACCTTGTAATCATATAATCTATAGATTCATCATCAATCATTTTAAAGGATTCATATTGGGATCTCAAGAGATCCATCTTAGCTCTCTTGACTTGTGAAGTCCCTTCGTGTGTGACCAATAAATGTTGTCAAATCTCATAGGCGGATTGGCAATGAATTACCCGTGTAAGGTCATCCTCATTCAAGGCGGTTAAGAGGGAATTTTGGGCCTTGGAGTTAGCCTCATATTCTCTAAAGTTGAAGTCGGTCCATGTGCTCTCATCACTATCGGGTGCAACATAGGGTTTGGTCAATGATTTAGCTACTAAGCTACCTAAGGATTGCAAAAAGATAGTCATCCTAACCTTCCAAATAGGGAAGTTGAGTCCATCAAATTTAGGAGGGGTTTTGATGTTATCGGCCATGTTTACTAGTGAATGACAAATGGAATGCAAATGTTGATTAGCAAATTTTAAGGATCTCTCTATGGATGTTAAGCCAAAACCTAGAGTCCAAGCTCTAATACCAATTGAAAATCACCTAGAGGGGGGTGAATAGGTGATGATGCTAATCAATGCACAAATTAAAAAATGTGATGCAACAATCTCACAATGCAAGTGAATATGGCAACAAATGTAGTGAGCAAGTAATAAGAGCAATGAAAATAGAGTAAGAAATAAGAGCAAGTAAACCAAACGCAAACGCCGAGATTTGTTATCGAGGTTCGAGCACCCAGCTCTACTTCCCCGCCTTCCCCAGAAGGATTCCAACCACTTCACTATCACAAAGACAGTTACACAATCACTGAAGTACCCAACTCCACAGGAGTACCCAACTCCACAATCTCAAGTACAAGTAATCTCTTAGTAGTCAAAAGACCACAAACTCTCTCTTGCAAAAATTCTCTTCCCTTACAAAGGTCCTTAGAGAACAATGAGTAGGAATGAAGCTCTTGTGTGCAAGGAGAAAAGAAAAAGAAATCAGAGAGTTCTTGAAAACACTTCAGAAAATGAGAGGGAATTTCAGCACAAAAACCAAGAAACCAAGCTCTTTTGAATGCCTTAAACTTGTGGAAATTTTGATAATTTTTCTAGTAACTAATCTCTCCCTAAACACCCCTATTTATAGGAGAGGGCTAGGGTTTAAAGATAAAACATATTTAAGGCTAATCAGAAAGTATTAAAACCAAAACAAGTCATTTAAACACACTTAAGTGAGAAAAGGACAAAAATAAACCAGCTCAGAAAAATAGCCGTTACTATTCAAACGGCTAGTCCGGTCGACCGGCCAGGTCGACCGCCAGCTCAAAAAAAATAGCCGTTGCAGGCTACGGTCGACCGGCCGGTCGACCCAAACAAACAGAGAGCTCTGCTCTCAGACCCAGTCGACCCGGACGGTCGACCGTCCAAAGTCTGCCAAACGTGCACAGATTTGTGCACGTCGGTCGACCGACCCGGTCGACCGACTTCAAGCCAAGTCGACTTGTCAGAAGACTAGTCGACTGGTTGAAGTCTAAAACAGGAAACTGGATCAGAAAAATAGTTTAAAAATATTTTGAAAAATCTTTTAACACTCCTAAAAATCACCAAAATAGTTTTATCATTTTGCATTGATATATAAACATGTGGTAAAAAGTTTAGCACAAATATCAATCAATATGAACTATTTTTGTCTCTTATCATTTTTACCAAAAACCAAAAACTGTATTTTCTAAAACTTGGATTTTGAATAGAAAATACGTTTTGTCCAAAACTCTTCCAAATACAAAAACATGATATTTAAACACTTTGAAGCATGATGTATATGGATATAATCCTATATACATGAAACATATATATATCATAGTTTTTGTCATAAATTCCAAAAATAAGTTTTGATAAAACACAAAACTTAAAACACATGAATAGGTATATCAAAGTAAGTTTGTAGGTTGAAGATTGTATAAAAACTATTTTTGTACATGTTATAGGAAATATGTTTGGAAACAAGATGTGCGCAAAAACGTGTGTGATAGAGCTTCAAACCTATTCACTATTCTTTAACAAAACTCTAAACTAAAAACAAATCTAATAAATTATCTTGAGCAATCTTGAAGTCTTGAGCCATGCGATGCCTTACTAGAGCCTTTTCTTCTATGTTCCTTCCTTGATGTGCAAAAAGCCTTCTTTGCTTCATGAACCTAGAAATTCTTGTAATAGCTAAGCAATGGCCTCCAAATATGGTACTAACATGAAACTTATCTAAACAAACTAATTAGTACCAAATAGCACTTATTTGTTTTGTTATCATCAAAACTCTAAACAAATGGAGAGTGTAACCTTTTGGGCCAATAACACCTCCCATGTCCAACAGTGTAGCCTTCATGGACACCTATCTTGCCCAAAGAGACTCCAGAGTATGGCTTGACCAACTCCCAATCCATTATCCGACGCACAGACATGTGTTGCAGATAGGCCAGGGGATATGTCCTCTCCATGTTCGGAAGGAAGAATTTTCTATCGCCAATTTGGCGGAGCCATTTGTAGTTCCCGTCATAAAGGGCAGTTTCATCTTCTTCGATTGAGTCACCAAAGAAGAAGGCAGGCTTCCTTAGCAGAGTGCGGGAATCTGACTCAAACTGTCCATCAGAAAGGATCTCCTGAAGCGTCCGCATGCTGGCCTTGCTGATCCTATCCTTTCGTTCCTTTGACTTATCAGTAGCCACATGAGCAGTCCTCGGGAGCACAAAGGTCAAGTTCAGATCAGCACCACCTACATGCCCAAAGTGGCACTTCTTGGACAAGGGGCTAGAAGGATATCACACTGCAAAGAAGACAACACTTAGTTAGAAATCTAAAAGAAAATGGCTAAGTGTTTGAAACTCAAACGCAAAGTTAAATCCAGACGCGAAAATTAGCAAAATCCACGGCTAAACTCAAAAACGCGAGGCTTGCATGAAGCCCGCATTTCAAAATCCATAACTTAGAAATTTTTTTAAGTGTCAGACTCAGACGCGAGACTCAATGAAACCCGCATCTTACCTTAAAGATGCGAGGATCCTATGAAGTCCGCGTCTGAACCTTCCTCACTTAGAGAAATTCTGAATATTGGGATCAAAACGCAAGGCTCAATGAGGCCCGCGTTCAACAGGCAGATACAGACTCAAGTTGATGAAGCATAGACGCGGAGGTCGTCAAACCCGTGTCTTGCCTGCCAATGCAAAAGTTGTGTCTGAAAATCAAACACGGGCACGAGCCTCGCTTTGGCGATTCACATTCAAAAGAGACTTAAGAGTTAAGAGAACTTTTTAAGCCTCTTTAATGGCGGAAACTAATTCAGATGGTTTTATTACCTGAAATGGGGGCCTCCTGAGTGGGAGGACCACCCATTTGAGCCTCGGGAGCAACAGCGCTCGAGGACGAGGCAGCATGTTTGGTCTTTGGTGCCATTTCAACCGTGAAATCAGTGTTTAAGACGAAGGAAAGTGAAAAAAAGCTTTAAGATTTTCTTAACTCTCGACACAAGGCTGAGCAGAGAAGAAGAAGAGTCTAATGATGACTCTTGAAAGACTATTGTCTTTTATAGACATAGTGATCCACAGAGATACGTGACACGTGTCTCGAGGCCTAATCTTCACCCGACGTGTGGCATGTGTATTGAACGAACGCAAATTTTACGCGTTAAAGAGAAGACGTCCCCTCAACTCCACCAAACATGTGGTAACGCACCCAGAACGCGGGTCTTGCGTTTAACAAGACCGCGTCTCTCAAAAGGTCGCGTCTCTTCAGCAAAGTGAGAACTGTGCTATTCAACAGAATGAAGGTTGCGTCTTCACTTCAAAGACCGCGTCCCTTCAAAGGTTGCGTCTCTTCAGCAAAGTAAGGGATGCGTCTCCACTTCAGACAAGGATTGTGTCTCTAAAGTAACATGACCTCTGCGTATACAAGACTTACATTCAGTCTTCGCTTCTGCAAACAGTTCAACAGTACACTGGCACAAGCAGACGATTGTTGACCCTTGGTTCAACAGTATACCAATAACCAGCTCAGAGCTCCAGGGAGGTCTAGACTGCGTATCTAGACACTCATTATGATTTTCTATGGTGGCTTCAAAGGGTTTTACAGTACACTCAAGGAGACCACATTCCAGATAAGATCAAGCTCAGAGCATCTCAAATGATTGTCAGTCCAATCATGAGAACCATGAACTCAACCAAGTCCAAAGTATTTTGAAATTCATCCCAGTCAACTATGGAATATCGAAAACTTTGAAAGGGGTTCTGTAAATTGCCCAAAAATCACCAAGGATAAGTCATCAGACAACAGATTCCAAACTCCAGACGCAAGGCTAACTATAGCCACTAGCACTGCACCAAGACGCGAAGGTCGAAACTCGCATCTCAACATTACTACAATGACCAAGATGCACAGCGTGAAAATCGCGCCTCAGCATCACTGTAGCCCTGAGACGCGAGGGTCGAAACCCGCGTCTCCGTTTCATTGCAATGGTTAAGACGCAGAGCCTGAAAGCCGCATCTCAGTATCACTGCAGTACCAAGACGCAGAGCTTGAAAGCCACGAGGGTCAAAATTCGCGTCTCTACTTCACCGCAATACCCCAAACGCAGGACTCGAAGCCCGCGTCTCACATAAAGCTTGACGCAGAACTTAAAGCTCACATTTCAACCAAATGAGCGTTACCACAACGGCTAAACGGGAGACTCGAAGCTCGCGTTTCAACTATAAAGAATGAAAATACACCTAGCGGGGGGTGAATAGGTGTATGGCTAATCTAATGACAAATTATGCGGAATTAAAAACTAAATGCAACACACTATGTGTAACCAAAGAGTGTAGCCGAATTCCTCTAAATTCCTTTAAATAAGAGTTGAGGTGCTATAAGAAGCTCTCTTGGTTCAACACTAGTATGGGCACACAAACAATATCAAGCATACATACATATATATATTATATATATATATATATATATATATATATATATATATATATATATATATATATATATATATTATATATATATATATATATATATATATATATATATATATATATATATGATATGAAAAATATGAATGCAATGTGACATATAAAGAGAGAGAGTTTAGAGATAGTCGATCAATCGTAAACGCCGAGATTTGTTTCGAGGTTCGAGCCACTGCTCTTCGTCCCCGCATTCACACAGAAAGATTTCCACTATACGTCCACACATGACCTCCCACAAAGGTAACCTCCACTGAGGATTTGGTAAATACAAAGTAGGAGCACAACTCCTCTCTCCAGCAAAACAACCTCTACACAAGAGGCAAGGCACAACAACAATCACCTCTACACTTAGAGGGATAAGGCACTAAGCCAAAACTCCAACCTCAATCATCTCTACACTTAGAAGGATAACAATAAACCCAAATCACAATCTCAATCACCTCTACACAAGAGGGATGAATACAACTCAAAGTAAAGAGGATTACAACACTTGGTGATCTCAATAGACCACAAACAACCTTGGTGATCTCAAAGACCACAAACCAATTTTCTCACCGAAAACAAGATCCTATTGATAGGATAGAGATGATAGCTCAAGTGTGAGAATACAAGGTGTTTGGAAAACAAATCACAAAGAAAAACTCTTGAGAAAATACTAGAATGAAATAGATATGAAGATCAAAACAATTTCCCCAAAGACTCTCTTTTTCTTTGATTTTTCACACCCTTGAAAACAAATAAAAGATAGATCTTTTAGCCCAAAAACTCTTTGAAAACTTATTGCTAAAACACTAGGAAAGATAGAAAATTTTGCTCTCAAAAACCATATATAAAACAGCCCAAGAGATGGGTATTTATAACCCTCTCAAGAATATAGCCGTTGTAGTCTGGGAATGCCTAGATTGCCCTTCCGGTCGACCGCCCGGTCGACCGGCCAACGGTCATTTTTCTGACAGTTGTGCCTCCGGTCGACCGCCCGGTCGACCGGGCCAAGCCTGTCGGTCGACCGCCTGGTCGACCGGACACACCCGAGACTTGGGTGCTTTCAGTCGGTTGACCGCCCGGTCGACCAGCCTTCAAGGCTGGCTTGCACGTTCCTCGTGCACATCGGTCAACCAGTCCAATCGACCGACTCCTGCTCCGGTCGACCGCCAGCAGATCTGGCTGGGATAATTCAGGTCTGAAAACTTGGTTAATTTAATACCAATTAAATCTCATAAAATCACATAAATTCCACAAAAATAAGTTCTTGTAAGATCTTTGAATAACAAATATGTGTGACTAAAATTCAACACATGTTACAAACAATTTGAACCATTTTTGTGATATTGAAATTTGCCTTTTAATAAAAGCCGTATTTTCCAAAAACCAAACTTTGAAATAGAAAACTATTTTCTCTAAAACTTGAATAAATACAAAAACATGATATTGAAACAAATTTGAAGCATATTATATATGGATAGAATCAAATATACATATAAAATATATATCTATATTTTTGATATGAAATCCAAAAACGGTTAAACTAAAACCCAAATTTTAAACTTGTCTGTGCGTGAACTTGAGCATGTCAACATTATTTATCTTTACACAAGATCTAAACATTATATTAAATTAAACAAACTGAGGTCTTCTTTTAGAACTCCTCCTCCAAGTCGACTCGATCGAAACGCGATCCAAAGAGGTCAACTCCAACTGAGTGCTAGATGCAATCTTGACGCGCGAACTCTTGAATCAACATGTGTTAGCTCCAAAACTTCTTTGTTGAAGCTAAACACCTACTAATATCTTGATCAATAACTGAAACTATATAAACACAAGATTATTAGTAAACTATAACTACATGAGTTAATCATTATCAAAACTAGAGCGATGGGCCTTTGGGCCAACAATCTCCCCCTTTTTGATGATGACAAAACTCATGAAGTTATATATGCATGGATTAAAGTTAAGCTTCATAGAATCTCCCCCTTAACTCATGCATAGTAATAAACATAAAGATATTCAATAAAGTGCATAAACCAAACAACACATATATGCATAAACAAGGAAATAAACATGCATAAACTCACCAAATTCTTTTCCCCTTTTTTGCATAAACGGAAATAAAATAATCATGCATATATAAACTCACCAAATACTTCTCCCTCTTTTTTATCAACTCATCAACAAAGGGGCGAAGGAAAAACAAGCAACAAAGATATATATGCGATATGACATTCATGAAGAGGAGAAGCGTAAAGTTAACTCCCCCTGCATACATGCATTTATATGAAAAGAGATGACTAGACCCTAACCACATAAAGTATAATATACAATATATAAGTGGAGATGTAAAGCTCCCCCTACACATGTGTATCACATAAAGAAGAGAGGTCAAACTCCTCAATGTGAGATACACTCAACATGAATCTATATATAGAGAAGATGTTAAGCTCCCCTTACATATAAGTAATACATATCAAAACTTTTTTGAAATCACTTTTAAACAAATTTATGAATTTTCTTGAAGTCAACAAAACAATTTTAGATACCAATGAAATTAAATTGTAGATACCAATTGAAAATTGTAGTTGACAAAAATAAATGTTGGTACCACTTATAAATAAACAAAAATTTTAAGATACCAATAGTAGATTTTTTTTTATACCAATTGAAAATGAGACATTGTAAGTTTGATATCAATTGAAATTAAATTGTTCCAATTAAACATATCTTGTAAATTTAGATACCAATTGAAAGTAAAAACCAAATTTTAGGTAAACAAAACTCAATTTGCAATAAGGATACCAAATTGAGATAATACCAATTTAAGATTATTGATACCAATATTGAAATGTTAACATATACCAAAATAAAGTATTTTTCTTTATAAAGATTGAGAGTAAGATACCAACTGAAAATAAAACCGATTGAAAGATAAAGCACGAGTTTTTCTCCCCCTTTATGAGATACTAATGAAAATAATGCATAAGATTGTATATGATACCAATTGAAAAATCATTATGGACTACATCAAGCTTAGCAAGAAATAATTTATGCTTTAAGATGTAAAGATGTTGTAAGCACAATCAAATCATATATATATATATATATATGTATATATATAATATATATATATATATATATATGTATATATATATATATATGTATATATATATATATATATGTATATATATATATATGTATATATATATATATATATATATATATATGAAAATAAATAAACCAATGGAAATAGATACTAATTGAGGTTTGAAGCATACATATATAAAACACAATTATGAGTATACAAACATAAATATCCTTGAAGATAAAGTGTATAACTCATACCTACCGCCCTATTCATGCACATGTTTAAAAGATATTCATTTGGACATACAAGGCATGGTCACCCAACCATCCGCCCTTAGAAGGTAGGGGTTTTTAAAAAATTAAGATTTGTAAATAGTTTAATATGTTTGAAAAACTCTACCATTCAAGAATGAAGAAATTATCAAAACTAGATACGCTTCAAGTTATATTTATGTTTTGTCTAAATTAGAAGTGTACATACATATCCCAAACACAACTGAGTCTATAAAAGAATTTGCATAAAGACAAATGACTCAAGGGTATACATGTATATCTAAAATTTTCGCAAAATTGACATATACATGAAGCTAAACATAATTTTATGAAAACAAAAAAATAGGGAATACAAGTTAAAATGTAAGAATCATCAAAACTAGGCTATACAAGTACATCTACTGAGCACAAATGAGCAACATAGTACAAACATATAATAATCAAAAATAGCTCACTAGTTGTACATGTATAAACACAAGTTTTAATGAAAATTACATCTAAACAAGTAAACAAAAACATGATGTACAAAAACATAAACAACCATGATCATTAGATTAAATGTGTATATTTTAGAATTAGGATATACACAATAGTGAAACTAAAGTGAGAACACAAAAATATAAGTTCATATAATCATGGGTGTATCTCAAATACAACATATGCATAATACAAGTCTAATTAACATGGTATTTAATATAATGAACATGGAAAAATAAAACATGCTAAAAAATCAATAATATGAAAGCATGTAAACTAAATGGGAGTAGAGATAGTTACTAAAACCATTAGGGCTAATCTCTAGGTCTCCAAACCATGGTGGTCCTCCCACCAAACTTCCCTTGAAAGTGATGCATCCAAAAGTGTCACCATTTAGCTCAGAACGCATCCACCATTAAGGCACCAATACTCTCACATCAAGCGAGAGCCCACACCTACATCAAATACAATATGAGTGAATTTTGATACCCATACTCTATTGGGTCCATGGAGGTTAGCACCTTTCCTAATCCAAACAAATTTGTTTGTAAAATTTGAAATATTTAATCTATCATAACAAAATTTTGCAAGCCCTTACGTTCATAATGTGTACAAGTGTACACATGAGCATACGTAGAATCATGTGTGTGAGTATGATGAGCATGTGTATGCCGTGATTTGTGTGCATGCATATGAGGAGCATGTTTCTTGCGAAAGATGGATTTCAAACGTGTGTGGTTCATGGCACATTGGCTCAAAGTGGAGCTTGAACAATCAACACTTTTCTTCAACATACATATATCATTTTTAATACTTGAATACAAAGTGGAGCATGCATCATGTCAATCACTAGAAGATGAAGGACTTGAAATATGACAAACATGAGAAGAAAAGTCATTTTTCAAAGATTTATTTTCATTTGAAACTAAGTCCAATTTCTTTGAAATTAAAGAAATTTTATTTTTCAAAGATTCATTCTCTTTTATTAAAAAAATCAAGTTTTGAAGACAAAGCTTTATTTTTCTTCACAACATCATCACTATCATTTTTATTTTTTAAAATTTCATTTTCCTTTAACACAAGGTCAAGTGGGGATTTCAATGAGTCCCTTTCATTTGAAATCTCATCCTCTCTTGCAAAACCAAATCAAGTTTTGAACACAAATCCTTATTTTCTTTATTTAATTTAAAGCTTTTCTTTTTCAAAACTTGATACTTTTCAAGTAAGTTTTCACAAACAATAGATAGTTCTTTATTTAATGCATATGCATCTATAATATCATCACCAAAAGAAGTAGCACAATCATCTAGTTGAGTATCCGAGTTTACCTCAAGGGAGTCATTCTCTTGGACCATGTAGCAAGCATCATCGGACTCATCTCCACTAGATTCATTCTTCACATGTTTCATCGTTTATAGCAGGGAGATGTCAAAGTGTTCCACACTAAAAAAAGCAGAATCACAATGAGAAACCATAGAAAGATAATCTTTTCTAAAGATGCGCCTAGATGCCTCTAAAGCTTGTGCATTGTCTTCTATATACTTTTTATTACCAAGAAAAGATTTCTTGGTAGTAGCAAGGTAAACGTGCATTCCTAGGGTTTTTAAATAGGCACTCATTCTAAGTTTCCATATATCGATGTTGGAAACATCAAATAAGAGAGGGGTCATGAAATCCCTGAGTGTATAAATTATATGTGTGCAAATGTAAATCTCGATTAGTAAGCAAAGATCTCACTCCTAGGTGGTTAAACCTAATGTCAAGAGCGCAGGCTCTAATACAAATTGAAAATACACCTAGAGGGGGGTGAATAGGTGTATGGCTAATCTAATGACAAATGATGCGGAATTAAAAACTAAATACAACACACTATGTGTAACCAAAGAGTGTAACCGAATTCCCGGTAAGGGGCTCTAGACTATCTCCTCTAAATTCCTATAAATAAGAGTTGAGGGGCTATATGAAGCTCTCTTGGTTCAACACTAGTATAGGCACACAAACAATACCAAGCATATATATATGATATGAATAATATGAATGCAATGCAAGATATAAAGAGAGAGAGTTTAGAGATAGTGGATCAATCACAAACGCCGAGATATGTTTCAAGGTTCGCGCCACTACTCTACGTTCCCGCCTTCATACAGAAGGATTTTTACTATACGTTCACACAGGACCTCCCACACAGGGTACCTCCACTGAGGATTTGATAAATACAAATTAGGAGCACACAACTCCTCCCTCCAGCAAAACAACCTCTACACAAGAGGTAAGGCACAACAACAATCTCCTCTACACTTAGAGGGATAAGGCACTAAGCCAAAAATCTAACCTCATTCACCTCTACACTTAGAGGGATAACAACAAATCCAAATTATAATCTCAATCACCTCTACACAAGAGGGATGAACACAACTCAAAGCAAAGAGGATTACAACACTTGGTAATCTCAATAGACCACAAACAACCTTGGTGATCTCAAAGACCACAAACTAATTTTCTCACAAAAAATAAGATCCTATAGATAGGATAGAGATGATAGCTCAAGTGTGAGAATACAAGGTATTTGGAAAACAAATCACAAAGAAAAACTCTTGAAAAAAATACTAGAATGAAATAGATATGAAGATCAAAACAATTTCCCCAAAGACTCTCTTCTCCTTTAATTTTTCAAACCCTTAAAAACAAATAAAAGATAGACTTTTAGCCCAAAAACTCTTTGAAAAATTATTGCTAAAACACTAGGAAAGATAGAAAATTTTGCTCTCAAAAATCAAATATAAAACAGCCCAAGATATGGGTATTTATAACCCTCTCAAGAATATAGCCATTGCAGTCTGGGAATGCCCAGATTACCCTTCTGATCGACCGCCCGGTCGACCGGCCAACTGTCATTTTTCTGACCGTTGTGTCTCCGGTCGACCGCTTGGTCGACCGGGCCAAGCTTATTGATCGACCGCCCGGTCGACCAGCTGCACCCGAGACTTGGGTGCTTTCAGTCGGTCGACCGCCCGGTCGACCGGCGTTCAAGGTTGGCCTGTGCACGTTCCTCGTGCACATCGATCGACCGGTCCAGTCGACCGACCCCTGGTCCGTTCGACCGCCAGCAGATCTGGCTGGGATAATTCAGGTCTGAAAACTTGGTTAATTTAATACCAATTAAATCCCATAAAATCACATAAATTTCACAAAAATAAGTTTTTGTAAGATTTTTTAATAACAAATATGTGTGACTAAAATTCAACACATATTACAAACAATATGAACCATTTTTGTGATATTGAAATTTGGCCTTTAAACAAAAATCGTATTATCCAAAAACCAAACTTTGAAACGGAAAACTGTTTTCTCCAAAACTTGTAGAAATACAAAAACATGATATTGAAACAAAATTGAAACATATTGTACATGGATAGAATCTAATATACATATAAGATATATATCTATATTTTTGATATGAAATCCAAAATCTGGTTAAACCGAAAACCAAACTTTAAACTTGTGTGTGTGTGTGTGTGAACTTGAGCATATCAACACTATTTACCTTTACACATGATCTAAACATAACCTTAAACTAAACAAACTGAGGCATCTTGTAGAACTCCTCCTCCAAGTCGACTCGATCGAAACGAGATCCAAAGAGCTTGACTCCAACCGAGTTCTAGATGCGATCTTAACGTGCGAGCTCTTGAATCAACATGTGTTAGCTCCAAAACTCCTTTGTTGAAGCTAAACACCTACTAATATCTTGATCAATAACTGAACCTATATAAACACAAGATTATTAGTAAACTATAACTACATGAGT
>JAVJIF010005367.1:62500-254877 GCA_038442645.1 Agave tequilana
AAACAGCCCAAGATATGGGTATTTATAACCCTCTCAAGAATATAGCCGTTGCAGTCTGGGAATGCCCAGATTACCCTTCTGATCGACCGCCCGGTCGACCGGCCAACTGTCATTTTTCTGACCGTTGTGCCTCCGGTCGACCGCTCGGTCGACCGGGCCAAGCCTATCGATCGACCGCCCGGTCGACCAGCCGCACCCAAGACTTGGGTGCTTTCAGTCGGTCGACCGCCCGGTCGACCGGCCTTCAAGGCTGGCCTGTGCACGTTCTCGTGCACATCGGTCGACCGGTCCGATCGACCGACCCCTAGTCCGGTCGACCGTGAAATCACCTAGAGGGGGTGAATAGGTGACTATCTAATCTAATGGTAAAATAATATGGAATTAAAACTATTTAAGCAACCTAACAATTCTTTAGCTAAACACATAAGGTATAACACAAGAGTGTAGCCAGATTCCCCGTGAAGGGCTGTGGACTAACTCCTCAAGATTCCTCTAGATAAGAGTTGAGGTGCCGATTTGACTCTCTTAGTTGAATACAAGTGTGAGCAAATAATCTCCAAGCATATATCAATTAAGCACACAATATATCAAGCATATAAAGATAAAGATAATATAAGCATGCAAGATATAAAGACAAGTAAGAGAGAGAGAGAGAGAGTAATCGCAAACACAGTAGATTGTTTCGAGTTTCGAGCACACTTGCTTTACGTCCCCGCCTTTAACACTATGAAGGATTTTCACTAAAATCGATCCCACCGGATCACTCGGTGCCGCAACACCTACAAGCGAGTTCCCACTAGAACTCTTGGACTCTCTAGTCCCTTCACTCGTTCCCGCAAGAGCTACACACCGCAAGCACACTAGCTTGCCAAGGCCGCACCTCTACAAAGAGCTCTCACTAGAACTCGAAACACCACGAACACACAAGTCTGCCTCCTCAAAGTAAAGATGAAAACTTTAGTGATCTAAACACTTTGATCACCTAAAATAACTCTCACAACAACTCTCCTATAGGATGGATATATCAATGGAAAGCTCAAGTATGTGTGAGAAAAACTAGGATTGAATTGATGGTGAAAAACTCAAAGAATCACTTTTGAAAATTCTTGATAAACTCTCCTTTTAAATGGAAGTAATTTGCTCTAAAACAAGTGGAGAAAACCTCTTAATAGAGTAGGAAAAATTAGCTCCAAAACTCACTTAAAATCTTGTAGAAAACAGTCCAAGGAACCCCCATTTTATAGGCCAAGAAAAACTAGCCGTTGGGGTCCAATCAGCAGTCCAGACTGCTGTCGGTCGATCGGCCCGGCCGACCGTCAATGATCATATTTTTCACCGTTGGGGACGTCGGTCGACCGGCCGGTCAACTGAGGCCTGGATACAGATAGCAGAACTCTCTGCCGGTAGACGGCCCGGTCGACCGGGGCCATTTCCAGAGAGCAGCACTCTCTGGCGGTCGACCGGCCCTCCAGCCAAACAAGGTGTGCACGTTTGTGCACGTCGATCGACCGACTCGGTCGACCGACTCCTGGCTCGGTCGATCATCCCGGTCGACCGACAGAAGCCAGAAACAGAAATTATGAGTATTGAAAACTTGGCTTTTTGACTTAAATAAAATCCCATAAAATCTCTAAAATTCTTCAAAAATAAGTTCAGTAAAATACTTTGATATACAAACATGTTTGAGTAAAATTAAAACATGTTACAAACATTTTAAACTATTTTTATAACTTAGAAATTTTGACATAAAACAAAATCTGTATTTTTTCAAATAGATTTTTCCAAACTTCTCCAAATACAAAAACGAGATATTTTAAACACTTTTAAGCATAGAGTGTATGGATATGATCCACTACACATAAATGATGAAATATCTATATTTTGACAATTAGCACTAAAATGGTTTTGGTTAAAGACATGTAAACTTTGAATACCAAAATTCAAACCGGTATTTTTTTCAAATGAAAATCCTTTTATGAAAACACAAATAAATCTTGAGTGTGTGTGTATATGTACTTGAGCAATCCACCAACTATTCTATCCTTTACATTTTATCTAAAAATAAAATCTTAACAAAACAAACCTAGACTCAAGTCTTCTCTTAAAGGGCTTCACTTGAAGTCTTCTTCTCCTTCTTGACTTGGTCCAAACTTATCCAATAAGCTAGACTCCTCTTGAGTACTTGATGTGGTCTTGATGCATAGGCTCTTGAATCAACACGTGCTATCTCCAAAACTTGACTTTAAATCTTTGTTGAAGCTAAACACCTACTAAGATTATGATCACAAATCTGAGACTAATTAAATACAAGATCATTAGTACTATAATTACATGAGTTAATTATCATCAAAACTAGAGTGATGGGCCTTTGGGCCAATAATCTCCCCCTTTCTGATGATAAGAAAACTTATGGAGTTATATATGCATGGATTAAAGTTAAGCTTCATAGAAGCTCCCCCTAACTCATGCATAACAATAAACAAACATATATTGCAATAAGGCACATGAAACAAAACAACTATATGTGCATCAATAAGGTGAGAGGCAAAACCATAAATCTAAAATCCTTTTTTCAAAAACTTTTCTCCACCTTTTTGTTTAAACTTTTCAAAAACATTCTTACCATTTTGTAAAACACAAGATGCATAAACTCAATATATGCAAAAACACAAATATGCATATATAAACTCAAAATCTTTCTCCCCCGTTTTGTCAATCATCAACAAAGGGGTAAGATAAAACAAATCAATAATAAAGATGTATATGTGATATACATACATGAAGAGGAAGACGCTAAGTTAGCTTCCTTGCATACATGCATTACATGAAGAAGGGATGACAAGCCCTAACTCACATAACGCATAATACGCTACGCATAAGAGGAGATGTGAAGCTCCCCCTACACACGTGTATCGCATAAAGAAGAGTTGTCAAGCTCCTCAATATAAGATACACTCAACGTAAATCTATATGTAGAAGAGATGTTAAGATCCCTTGCATATAAGAAAGACATATCAAAACATTTTTAACACAAATTTTTATACCAATCCTAAATAAATAATACAAATTTTGAATTTTTCTTAAATAAAAAATCAATTTGAGATATCACAAGATTTAGATACTATATGAAATAGGAAATTTGTGATACCAATTGAAATTGAAACATTTTTACATTTTGATATCAATGAAAGAAATATTTATTTTGATACCAATTTAAATTATATTTGAAATACCAATTGAAATGCATGATAAAATTTTTATACCAAATAGGTAAAATATTTTGATATCAATTGAAATTTAAACCCAATTGAAATACGAAACATATTGATACCAATTGAAAATAATGCATAAGTTTAAAAATATCAATCAAAATACCATTGAGAACAAGATTTAAATCAAGCTTAGCATAAACCAACTTTGTGCTTTAAACATATAAATATCTTATAAATCAAGCACAAACAAATTATATATATGTATGAAAATGAAAATACCAATAGAAATTGATATTAAGGCATACATATATAGAAAATAAAATATGAGTATATACAAAAAATGTCAATTGTGATACCAATTGAAACTATGATGTGAAACAAGTGTATAACTCATAAATAACCACCCTATTTATGCACAAGATAAAAGATTTGTAATTTGAGCACACAAGGCATATTCGCCTATCCGTCCGCCCTTCAAGGGGTTGGTAGGGGTTTTTAAAAATAGGAGTTTGAAAATATTTTTATTGTGAAAAGTACTACCAAATGAAGAGTAATTAACTAGTTAAAATTAATTTTTAAAAATTAGTTAAAGATCCTTCAAAAATATGAAAAAAAATCATGTGTATCTCATGAAATATACTAAATACACAAAAGGTTGACACTCGAAATATATAAGGCTCAAAAATAATCATGAAACAAAGTCATGAATAAACAAATGAAATGTGAGTGCACAATAATCATGTAATTAGCATTTTCATGAAATAGACAATGAAGCTCAAAACAAACATGAATATCATTTTATCAACCAAATATGAAAATCATAAAGATTTTATTTTCATTAAAAACAAACTTCAAGGTATATGTATGATTTTAACCAAAACTATAATATGCATACATATCCCAAACATAAAAAGAGTTTACAGTAATATTTGCATGAAGGTAAGAGACTCAAGGATATACATGTATATTTATTAGATTTAGATAAATATAACATATACATGAAACAAAACATGAAAATAGGCAAAACAAGTTTAAATGAGGGAATCATCAAAACTAGGCCATACATGTGCATGTAGTGAGTACAATGAACAATGGAGTGCAAACGTATATGAATCAAATGTTGCTCACTACTTGTACACTTATATACACAAGTTTTGATAAAACTACATCTAATAAGTGTTTACCACATGAAATGCAAAACATGAACATTTTAACAAACACTAAAACATGCTAAAAGATTCATTAATGTAAAAGCATGTAAATAAATTAGGAGTTTAAGAGATAGTTACCAAACCAAAGAATTATACTCTAAGTCTCCAAAACGTGATGGTCATCCCACCAAACCTCCTTGATAGCGGTGCATCAAATATGTGTCCATCAAGTCCATGTGCATCCACCACCAAGACACTAAACCTCTCACGTCATGTGAGAGTCCACACCTACATCAAATACAAGAGGTGGGGATTTTGGTACACATTTTTTTTGGGTCCACGGGAGTTAGCATGATTTGGAACCCAAATATTTTTGTTAGCAAAATTTAAAGAATTTATTCTATCATAACAAAATCTTGCTAAATGGCCTTTGCGGCCGCAATGTGTACATTTGTACACTCTAAGATGCATATGTGTGTGAGTGTGATCATGACGTGCAAAGTGTGCATATGCATGATGTGGGTGATGTGCATGAATATTTGGAGCTTGTTTCTTTTGAAACAAGGTTTCCAATCTATTATGGTTAAATGCACATTCACTTAAAGTTGAGCTCAAACAATCAATTCTATTTTTCAAAAATTTAACCTCATTTTTATCAATGGTTGTGGCATGTAAAGCATGATGAGAATGAGAATCATTATTCTTTTTCTTTTTAGAAACATTAACTTTTTCTTTTTCAACAATTTTTCTTTTTAAAGAATTATTTTCATTCAAAGCAACTTCCTTTTGTTTTTCCACCAAGCTAATTTTATTTTTTAATGAAGTATTTCCTTCACAAAGATCATTCAATTTAGAAAGCAAGGAAATATTTCATTTTTCAAACTTTCATTATCTTTTTCAATACATGCAATTTTATTTTTAAAAGAATCATTTTCTTTTAACAAGCAATCAAAATTATTTTTGATTTTCTTGTTGTCCTTTTTAAGCAATTCATATTTTTCAAGGAGTAATTGACAAAAAGATGCAAGCTCATCATATGGCATATCAACATCCTCTTCTAGCTCGGATTCGGTATTTACCTCAAGGGGTTATTTCCTTGGACCATGTAGCATACGTTGGAAGCTTCACTTCCAACATCCGAGTCGCTCCCCGTATAGTATTGTTCTTCTTCGCCAAGGGAGATGATGGTATTTCACACTACAAAAGCTGAGTCAAGATTAGCAACCCTACATAAATAGTCATTATTTAGGGTACTCTTCAAAGCATGGATGGCTTTTGAGTTAGCCTCAATATACTTACTATTATTAACATATGAATCTTTAATGGTAGCAAGATAAACATGAATGCCTAGGCCTTTGAGGAACATAGACATCTTAACCTTCCAAGTTCGGATGCTAAGAATGTCACAGGAGGGAGGTGACTGTTGGCCCAAAGGCCCATCACTCTAGTATTGATGATGATTAACTCATGTAGTTATAGTACTAAGGATCTTGTGTTTATTTAGTCTCAAATTTGTGATCAAGATAGGTGTATAGCTTCAACAAAGAATTTAAAGTCAAGTTTTGGAGATAACACGATTTGATTCAAGAGTCTATGCATCAAGACCACATCAAGTACTCAAGAGGAGTCTAGATCTTTGGATCAAGTTTGGACCAAGTCAAGAAGATGAGAAGACTTCACGTGAAGACCTTCAAGATCAAGACTTGTGTCTAGGTTTGTTTTATTAAGATTTTGTTTTTAATTAAAATGAAAGGATAGAATAGTTGGTGGATTGCTCAAGTATACCATATACACACACACACTTGATTTAGATGTGTTTTTATAAAAGAATTTTCATTTTGGAAAAGACTTTTCATTTGGTAAAATACCGGTTTGGTTTTTGGACTTCATATATACATGTTTTTAACCATAACCATTTTAGTGTTTATTGTCAAAAATATAGATATTTCATCATTTATGTGTAGTGGATCATATTCATATACACCATGCTTTCAAAGTGTTTAAAATATCTTGCTTTTGTATTTGGAGAAGTTTTGAAAAAACCAATTTGAAAAAATACGGTTTTTGTTTTTAGCCAAAATTTCTAAGTTACAAAAATAGTTCAAAATATTTGTAACATGTCTTGATTTTACTCAAACATGTTTGTATATCAAAGTATAATACTGAAACTATTTTTGTAGATTTTTAGAGGTTTTATGGGATTTTATCTAAGCTAAAAAGATAATCTTTTAATCCCTAAAAAATCTTTCCTGGCTTCTGCCGGTTGATTAGTCTCTAATTTTGCATAATTTGTATCACATCTTCACATTGATTTCATATTAAATTCTGCTAATAAAGTTTTTCTTGCTTGATTCTAGGTCCATGGTGTGCAATGAAGAAGAAGACCCCAAATCACCATTTAATTGGTGATTAAAGGCCTATTAAAGATAGCCATTGACCTAGAGAGCTGATTCTGTCAAAACCAGGGGCTGCAAACCAGAAACCGGGCACAGGGCCTGATAGGGGACAGAAAGGACTGCGTGCGGCTTGAAGCGTCGCGTGCGCGGCCGCTACAGGGCCACGGAAACGCGGCTCTAGCCGCATTTCCGCGGCCGTACGGCCACGGCGCGCGCCACGCTTCGGGCCAGGGTTTGTACCCTGGCCCATTGTTCCCCTGGTGCCTATAAATATCCCCCTGGGGTTCCAGAGTTGGAGATATACAGAGTTAGAAGTAGTTTTCATTCCATATTGTAATTTAGGGTAGTTTAGTTTAGGTTAGTTCTTCTTCCTCCATTGTATTTTTCATTTTGTAGATCTTGTAATAGGGAGAGAGAGTGGTACATGCTTGGAATGCAAGAGTGCTTATAATAGAAGGTGACAATCTATGATAGGTGCTCTCTTTACCTCTCTATGTTTTCTTCTCTCTAAATCTCTTTTACATGTGTAGCTAACTTTTCTCTCATGGCAACAAACTACTAACCACTAACTTGCTAACTTCTTATTTGATAATCCACATGAATCTAATAGCCTCGGTTTGGCCTCGCTCTTGCAAGAGCCATTGATGGCTCATGATGATAGATCTAACACTCTAACTTCCTAACCACTAACAAGCTAACATTACTTTACTCCATGCTTACTTTTTTATAATATTGATGGTTTTAGTGTAGCTTGCAATTGTTTGATGAGTTGGGTTGTGATGAGTTACATATGGGTCATGCTTGGAATCGCTCTTGAACCAAGGACTAGTGATGGCCAATGATACATGTGAGGCAACTATCACTAAGAGGTTAGCATGTTGGTGGAGTCATTAGTAGTTAGTGCCATAAGTTTTCTTTCTTTTTCACTTTGTTTTAAAAATACAACAAAAATCACAAATACATTCTTTTCAATATTTCCCACTTCTTCGTATTTCACCGTACCTCTCTTTTCATTCTTTGCTTTCTTTTCTTTTGATTCTTTAAAACTTTGAAGAACTTTTAACATACATGTGAATCAACCGGTAAAGCTTCTATCACCTCTCATCCTTGTGGATTCGACTTGTTTTAGCCTCTATGCTATAACGGAAGTATCGAGGAAGCCAAAGCACACACACTTTAAATCTTGATTTCAAAACATACACATTTTGTGCGCGATTTTACCCCGATCATCGGTCGACCGGACCGGTCGACCGAGCTAGGAGTCGGTCGACCGAGCTAGGAGTCGGTCGACCGACGTGCACAAACGTGCACGGCAGTTTGGCTGGAGGGCCGGTCGACCGACCCGGTCGACCGCCAGAGAGCTTCTGCTCTCTAGAAAGCCCCGGTCGACCGGACCGGTCGACCGGCAGAAAGTATCTGCTCTCTGTTCCAGGCCTCGGTCGACCGGGCCGGTCGATCGCTGGCCCCACGGTCAGATTTCTGACCGTTGGCGGTCGACCGGGCCGGTCGACCGACAGCAGTCAGAACTGTTGACTGGACCCCAACGGCTAGTTTTTGGATAGCCTATAAATTGGGGGTTTCATGGGCTGTTTTGTAGAAGATTTTTGGAGAGTTTTAAAGATAGTTTTTCCTACTCTATTAAGAACCTTTCTCCACTTGTTTGAGAGAAAATATTTCCATTCAAAAGGGAAGTTTATCAAGAGTGTTTTTCAAAGTGATTCTTGTGTTTTCCTCCACACATTCCATCCTATTTTTCTCACACAAATACTTGAGCTATCCATTGCTATATCTACCTATAGGGATCTTTGTTGTGAGAGATTTTAGGTGATCAAAGTGTTGTGATCACCAAAGTTCTACTTTGTACTTTGAGGAGTCGGACTTGCGGGTTCGCGGTGTTTCGAGTTCGTGTGTGAACTCTTTGTAGAGGTGCAGCCTTGGCGAGCTAGTGGGCTTGCGGTGTGTTCTTACGGGAATGAGTGAAGGGACTAGAGAGTCCAAGGAGTTCAAGTGTGAACTCGTCTTGTAGGTGTTGCGGCACCGAGTGATCCGGTGGGATCGGTTTATAGTGAAAATCCTTCATAGTGTTGAAGGCGGGGGCGTAGAGCAAGTGTGCTCGAACCTCGAAACAAATCTCTCGTGTTTGCAATTGCTCTCTCTATCTCTTACTTGTTTATATCTTGCATGCTTATATTGCTTTCATCTTTATATGCTTGATATATATTTGTGTGCTTAATTGTTTTATGCTTGGGGTTTGTTTGCTAACACTTGTATTCAACCAAGAGAGTCAAAGCGGCACCTCAACTCTTATTTAGAGGAATCTTGAGGAGTTAGTCCAGAGCCCTTCACAGGGAATCCGGCTACACTCTTGTGTTATACTTGGTGTTTAGTTTAAGAAGTTTTAGTTTGCATTAAATAAGTTTTAATTCCGCATTAATTGACCATTAGATTAGCTTATTACCTATTCACCCCCCTCTAGGTGATTTCAATTGGTATCAGAGCCAAGTGCTCTTGATCTGGGTCTAACAACCTTGAGTTAAAGATCCTCACACCGCAAGCACACTAGCTTGCCGAGGCCGCACCTCTACAAAGAGCTCTCACTAGAACTCGAAACACTCGAACACACATGACCGCCTCCTCAAAGCAAAGATGAAAACTTTGGTGATCTAAACACTTTGATCACCTAAAATAACTCTCACAACAACTCTCCTATAGGATGGATATATCAATGGAAAGCTCAAGTATGTGTGAGAAAAACTAGGATTGAATTGTTGGTGAAAAACTCAAAGAATCACTTTTGAAAACTCTTGATAAACTCTCCTTTTAAATGGAAGTATTTGGCTTTAAAACAAGTAGAGAAAACCTCTTAATAGAGTAGGAAAAACTAGCTTCAAAACCCACTTAAAATCTTGTAGAAAACAGTCCAAGGAACCCCCATTTTGTAGGCCAAGAAAAACTAGTCGTTGGGGTCCAATCAGCAGTGTAGACTGCTGTCGGTCGACCGACCCGGTCGATCGCCAACGGTCATATTTTTGACCGTTGGGGACGTCGGTCAACCGGCCGATCGACCAAGGCCTGGATACAGAGAGCAGAACTCTCTGCCGGTCGACCGCCCGGTCGACCAGGGCCATTTCCAGAGAGCAGCACTCTCTGGCAGTTGACCGGGTCGGTCGACCGGCCCTCCAGCCAAACAAGGCGTGCACGTTTGTGCACATCGGTCGACCGACTCGGTCGACCTACTCCTGGCTCGGTCGACCGTCCCGGTCAACCGGCAGAAGCCAGAAACAGAAATTATGGGTATTGAAAACTTGGTTTTTTGACTTAAATAAAATCCAATAAAATCTCTAAAATTCTACAAAAATAGGTTCAGTAAAATACTTTGATATACAAACATGTTTGAGTAAAATCAAAACATATTACAAACATTTGAACTATTTTTGTAACTTAGAAATTTTGACATAAAACAAAATCTGTATTTTTCCAAATAGATTTTTTCAAAACTTTTCCAAATGCAAAAATAAGATATTTTAAACACTTTTAAAGCACAGAGTGTATGGATATGATCTACTACACATAAATGATGAAATATCTATGTTTTTGACAATTAGCACTAAAATGGTTTTGGTTAAAGACATGTAAACTTTGAATACCAAAAACCAAACCGGTACTTTTTTTCAAATGAAAATCCTTTTATGAAAACACAAATAAATCTTGAGTGTGTATGTATATGTACTTGAGCAATCCACCAACTATTCTATCCTTTACATTTTATCTAAAAACAAAATCTTAACAAAACAAACCTAGACTCAAGTCTTCGCTTGAAGGGCTTCACTTGAAGTCTTCTTCTCCTTCTTGACTTGGTCCAAACTTGATCCAATGAGCTAGACTCCTCTTGAGTACTTGATGTGGTCTTGATGCATAGGCTCTTGAATCAATACGTGCTAGCTCCAAAACTTGACTTTAAATCCTTTGTTGAAGCTAAACACCTACTAAGATCTTGATCACAAATCTGAGACTAATTAAATATAAGATCATTAGTACTATAACTACATGAGTTAATCATCATCAAAACTAGAGTGATGGGCCTTTGGGCCAATAGACCGTCCGGTTGACCGCCAGCAGATCTGGCTGGAATAATTCAGGTCTGAAGACTTGGTTAATTTAATACCAATTAAATCCCTTAAAATCACATAAATTTCACAAAATAAGTTCTTGTAAGATTTTTTAATAACAATATGTGTGACTAAAATTAAACATATATTACAAACAATATGAACCATTTTTGTGATATTGAAATTTGGCCTTTAAACAAAAATCGTATTATCCAAAAGCCAAACTTTGAAATGTAAAACTGTTTTCTCCAAAACTTGTATAAATACAAAAACATGATATTGAAACAAATTTGAAGCATATTGTATATGGATAGAATCCAATATACATATAATATATATATATCTATGTTTTTGATATGAAATCCAAAAACTGGTTAAACCGAAAAATTAAACTTTAAACTTTTGTGTGTGTGTGTGTGTGTGAACTTGAGCATATCAATACTATTTACCTTTACACAAGATCTAAACATAATCTTAAACTAAACAAACTGAGGTCTTTTTTTAGAACTCCTCCTCCAAGTCGACTCGATCGAAATGCGATCCAAAGAGCTTGACTCCAACCAAGTGCTAGATACGATCTTGACGCGCGAGCTCTTAAATCAACATGTGTTAGCTCTAAAACTCCTTTGTTGAAGCTAAACACCTACTAATATCTTGATCAATAACTGAAACTATACAAACACAAGATTATTAGTAAACTATAACTGCATGAGTTAATCATTATCAAAACTAGAGCGATCGGCCTTTGGGCCAACAATCTCCCCCTTTTTGATGATGACAAAACTCATGAAGTGATATATGCATGGATTAAAGTTAAGCTTCATAGAAGCTCCCCTTAACTCATGCATAGCAATAAACATAAAGATATTCAATAAAGTGCATAAATTAAACACACATATATGCATAAACAAGGAAATAAACATGCATAAACTCACCAAATTCTTTTCCCCTTTTTTGCATAAACGAGAAAATAAAATGATCATGCATATATAAACTCACCAAATACTTCTCCCCCTTTTTTATCAATTCATCAACAAAGGGGCGAAGAAAAAACAAGCAACAAAGATATATATGAGATATAACATTCATGAAGAGGAGAAACGTAAAATTAACTCCCTCTGCATACATGTATTTATATGAAAAGAGATGACTAGACCCTAACCACATAAAACATAATATACAATATATAAGTAGAGATATAAAGCTCCCCCTACACACGTGTATCACATAAAAAAGAGAGGTCAAACTCCTCAATGTGAGATACACTCAACATGAATCTATATATCGAGAAGATGTTAAGCTCCCCTTACATATAAGTAATATATATTAAAACATTTTTGAAACCACTTTTAAACAAATTTATGAATTTTTTTGAAGTTAACAAAACAATTTTAGATACCAATGAAATTAAATTGTAGATACCAATTGAAAATTGTAGTTGACAAAAATAAATGTTGGTACCACTTGTAAATAAACAAAAATTTTAAGATACCAATAGTAGATTTTTTTATATACCAATTGAAAATGAGACATTGTAAGTTTGATACTAATTGAAATCAAATTGTACCAATTGAAAATATCTTGTAAATTTTGATACCAATTGAAAGTAAAAACTAAATTTTAGGTAAACAAAACTCATTTTGTAATAAGGATACTAAATTGAGATAATACCAATTTAATATTGTTGATACCAATATTGAAATGTTAACATATACCAAAATAAAGTATTTTTCTTTATAAAGATTGAGAGTAAGATACCAATTGAAAATAAAACCGATTGAAAGATAAAATACGAATTTTTCTCCCCCTTTATGAGATACTAATAAAAACAATGTAAAAGCTTGTATATGATACCAATTGAAAAATAATTGTCATTATGGACTAAATCAAGCTTAGTAAGAAATAATTTGGGCTTTAAGATGTAAAGATGTTGTAAGCACAATCAAATCATATATATATGTATGAAAATGAATATACCAATGGAAATTGATACTAATTGAGGTTTGAAGCATACTTATATAAAACATAATTATGAGTATACAAACAAAAGAAAACCTTGAAGATCAAGTGTATAACTCATACCTACCACCCTATTCATGCACATGTTTAAAAGATATTCATTTAGGCATACAAGGCATGGTCACCCAACCATCCGCCCTTGGAAGGTAGGGGTTTTCAAAAAATCATGATTTGAAAATAGTTTAATATGTTTGAAAAACTCTACCATTCAAGAATGAAGAAATCATTAAAACTAGATACGCTTCAGGGTATATGTATGTTTGTCTAAACTAAAAGTATACATACATATCCCAAACACAACCGAGTCCATAAAGAATTTGTATGATGGCAAATGACTCAAGGGTATACATGTATATCTAAAGTTTTGACAAAATTAACATATGCATGAAGCTAAACATATTTTTATGAATACATATACAAAAATAAGGAATACAAGTTAAAATGCAAAAATCATCAAAACTAGGCTATACAAGTACATCTAATGAGTACAAATGAGCAACATAGCACAAACATATAACAATCAAAAGTTGCTCACTAGTTGTATATGTATAAACACAAGTTTTAATAAAAACTACATCTAAACAAGTAATCAAAAACATGAAGTACAAAAGCATAAACAACCATGATAGACTAGGATATGCACCATAGTTAAACTAAAGTGAGAACACAAAAATATAAGTCCATATAAATAAGGGTGCATCTCAAATACTATATATGTATATCACAAGTCTAATTAACATGGCATTTAATATAATGAACATGGAAAACAAAACATGCTAAAAATCAATAATATGAAACCATGTAAACTAAATGGGAGGTAGAAATAGTTACCAAAACCATTAGAGCTAATCTCTAGGTCTCCAAACCATAGTGGTCCTCCCACCAAACTTTTCTTGAAAGTGATGCATCCAAATGTGTCACCATTTAGCTCGGAACGCATCTACCATCAAGGCACCAATACTCTCACGTCAAGCGAGAGCCCACACCTACATCAAATGCAATAGGAGTGGATTTTAGTACCCATACTCTATTGAGTCCATGGAGGTTAGCACCTTTCCTAACCAAAACAAATTTGTTTGCAAAATTTGAAGTATTTAATCTATCATAGCAAAATTTTACAAGGTGACCCTTACGTCCACAATGTATACAAGTGTACACATGAGCATACTAGAATCATGTGTGTGAGCATGATGAGCATGTGGATGTCGTGATTTGTGTGCATGCATATGAGGAGCATGTTTCTTGCGAAATATGGATTCCAAACGTGTGTGGTTCATGGCACATTGGCTCAAAGTGGAGCCCAAACAATTAACACTTTTCTTCAACATACATATATCATTTTTAATACTTGAAGACAAAGTGGAGCATGCATCATGTTTATCACTGGAAGATGAAGAACTAGAAATACGACAAACATGAGAAGAAAAGTCATTTTTCAAAGATTTATTTTCATTTGAAACTAAATCCAATTTCTTTAAAATTAAAGCAATTTTATTTTTCAAAGATTCATTTTCTTTTATAACAAAATCAAGTTTTGAAGACAAAACTTTATTTTTCTTCACAACATCATCACTATCATTTTTATTTTTTAAAATTTCATTTTCCTTTAACGCAAGGTCAAGTTGGAATTTCAATGAGTCCCTTTCATTTAAAATCTCATCCCTCTCTTGCAAAACCAAATCAAGTTTTGAACACAAATCCTTATTTTCTTTATTTAATTTAAAACTTTTCTTTTTCAAAACTTGATATTTTTCAAGCAAGTTTTCACAAACAATAGATAGTTTTTCATTTAATGCATCTGCATCTATAATATCATCACCAGAAGAACTAGCAACAATCATCTAGTTGAGTATTCGAGTTTACCTCAAGGGAGTTATTCCCTTGGACCATGTAGCAAGCATCATTAGACTCATCTCCACTAGATTCCTTCTCCACATGTTTCATCATTTGTAGCGCGGGAGAGGTCAAAGTGTTCCACACTGCAAAAGCGGAATCACAATGAGAAATCATAGAAAGATAATCTTTGCTAAGAGTGTACCTAAGTGCCTCTAAGGCTTGTGATTGGCTTCTATATGCTTATTATTATCAAGATAAGATTTCTTGGTAATAGCAAGATAAACATGCATTCCTAGGGTTTTTAAATAGGCACTCATTCTAAGTTTTCATATAGCGATGTTGGAAACATCAAATATGGGAGGGGTCATGAAATCCATGAGTGTATAAACAATATGTGTACAAATGCAAATCTAGATTAGCAAGCCAAGATCTCACTCCTAGGTAGGTAAACCTAATATCAGGAGCGTAGGCTCTGATACCAATTAAAAATACACTTAGAGATGGGTGAATAGGTGTATGGCTAATCTAATGACAAATGATACAGAATTAAAAACTAAATGCAACACACTATGTGTAACCAAAGAGTGTAGCCGAATTCCCGGTGAGGGGCTCTGGACTATCTCCTCTAAATTCCTCTAAATAAGAGTTGAGGTGCTATATGAAGCTCTCTTGGTTAAACACTAGTATGGGCACACAAACAATACCAAGCATATATATATGATATGAACAATATGAATGCAATGCAAGATATAAAGAGAGAGAGAGAGAGAGAGTTTAGAGATAGTGGATCAATCGCAAACTCCAAGATATGTTTCGAGGTTCGAACCACTGCTCTACGTCCCCGCATTCACACAGAAGTATTTTCACTATACGTCCACACAGGACCTCCCACACAGGGAACCTCCACTGAGAATTTGATAAATATAAATTAGGAGTACACAACTCCTCTCTCTAGCAAAACAACCTCTGCACAAGAGGCAAGGCACAACAACAATCACCTCTACACTTAGAGGGATAAGGCACTAAGTCAAAACTCTAACCTCAATCACCTCTACACTCAGAGGGATAATAACAAACCCAAATCACAATCTCAATCACCTCTACACAAGAGGGATGAACCCAACTCAAAGTAAAGAGGATTACAACACTTGGTGATCTCAATAGACCACAAACAACCTTGGTGATCTCAAAAACTACAAAAACTAATTTTCTCACTAAAAATAAGATACTATAGATAGGATAGAGATGATAGCTCAAATGTGAGAATACAAGGTGTTTAGAAAACAAATCACAAAGAAAAACTCTTGGGAAAAATACTAGAATGAAATAGATATGAAGATCAAACAATTTCCCCAAAGACTCTCTTTTTCTTTGATTTTTCAGACTCTTGAAAACAAATAAAAGATAGATCTTTTAGCCCAAAAACTCTTTGAAAACTTGTTGCTAAAACACTAGGAAAGATAGAAAATTTTGGTCTCAAAAACCATATATAAAACAGCCCAAGAGATGGGTAATTATAACCCTCTCAAGAATATAGCCGTTGCAGTCTGGGAGTGCCCAGATTGCCCTTCCGGTCGACTGCCCGATCGACCGGCCAACGATCATTTTTCTAGGCATTGTGCCTCCGATCGACCGCCCGGTCGACCGGGCCAAGCCTGTCGGTCGACCATCCGGTCGACCGGCCGCACCCGAGACTTGGGTGCTTTTAGTCGGTCGACCGTCCGGTCGGCTGGCCTTCAAGGCTGGCCTGTGCACGTTCCTCATGCACATCAGTCGACCAGTCCAGTTGACCGACCCCTGGTCTGATCGACCGTCCGGTCGACTGCCAGCAGATCTGGCTGGGATAATTCAGGTCTGAAAATTTGGTTAATTTAATACCAATTAAATCCTATAAAATCACATAAATTTCGCAAAAATAAGTTCTTGTAAGATCTTTGAATAACAAATATATATGACTAAAATTCAGCACATATTATAAACAATTTGAACTATTTTTATGATATTGAAATTGTTGGACCAAAGGCCCATCACTCTAGTTTTGATGATGATTAACTCATGTAGTTATAGTACTAATGATCTTGTGTTTATTTAGTCTCAGATTTGTGATCAAGATCTTAGTAGGTGTGTAGCTTCAACAAAGGATTTAAAGTCAAGTTTTGGAGCTAATACGGTTTGATTCAAGAGCCTATGCATCAAGACCACATCAAGTGCTCAAGAGGAGTCTAGCTCTTTGATCAAGTTTGGACCAAGTCAAGAAGATGTGAAGACTTCAAGTGAAGACCTTCAAGATCAAGACTTGAGTCTAGGTTTGTTTTGTTAAGATTTTGTTTTTAGATAAAATGTAAATGATAGAATAGTTGGTGGATTGCTCAAGTATACCATATACACACACTCTTAATTTAGATGAGTTTTCATAAAAGGATTTTCATTTTGGCAAAATACCGGTTTGATTTTTGGAGTTTATTATATACATGTGTTTTTAACCAAAACCGTTTTAGTGCTTATTGTCAAAAACATAGGTATTTCATTATTTATGTGTAGTGGATCATATCCATACACACCATGCTTTAAAAGTGTTTAAAATATCTTGTTTTTGTATTTGGAGAAGTTTTGAAAAATAAGTTTTAAAAAATCTATTTTTAAAAAATACAGATTTTGTTTTTAGCTAAAATTTCTAAGTTACAAAAATAGTTCAAAATGTTTGTAACATGTCTTGATTTTACTCAAACATTTTTGTTTATCAAAGTATAATACTGAACCTATTTTTGTAGATTTTTTGTGAATTTATGAGATTTTATTTAAGATAAAAAGACAACTTTTAAATCCCTAAAAGAGATCTGTCCTGGCTTCTGTCGGTCGACCGGGCCGGTCGACCGAGATAGGAGTCGGCCGACCGACTCGATCGACCGATGTGCACAGACGTGCACGCCAGTCTGGTTGGAGGGCCGGTCGACCGACCCGGTCGACCGCCAGAGAGCTTCTGCTCTCTGGAAAGCCCCGGTCAACCGGGTCGGTCGACCGGCAGAGAGCTTTGCTCTCTGTTCCAGGCCGCGGTCGAATGGGCCGATCGACCGAGGCTCCAACGGTCAGAAATCTGACCGTTGCCGGTCGACCGGGCCGGTCGACCGACAGCCGTCAGGGCTGCTGATTTGGCCCCAACGGCTAGTTTTTGTGAAGCCTATTTAAAGGGGCTTCCTTGGGCTATTTTGTAGAAGATTTTTGGAGAGTTTTAAAGATAATTTTTCCTACTCTATTAAGAGGTTTTCTTCACTTGTTTGAGAGCAAATATTTCCAATCAAAAGGGAAGTTTATCAAGAGTGTTTTTCAAAGTGATTTCTTGTGTTTTTCTCCACACATTCCATCCTAGTTTTCTCATACAAATACTTGAGCTATCCATTGCTATATCTACCTATAGGGATCTTTGTTGTGTGAGGATTTTTGGTGATCAAAGTGTTGTAATCATCAAAGTTCTACTTTGTACTTTGAGGATGTGGACTTGCGGGTTCGCGGTGTTTCGAGTTCGTGTGTGAACTCTTTGTAGAGGTGCGGCCTCGGCGAGCTAGTGGGCTCGCGGTGTGTTCTTGTGGGAATGAGTAAAGGGACTAGAGAGTCCAAGGAGTTCAAGTGTGAACTTGCCTTGTAGGTGTTGCGGCACCGAGTGATCCGGTGGGATCGGTTTATAGTGAAAATCCTTCATAGTGTTGAAGGCGGGGACGTAGAGCAAGTGTGCTCGAACCTCGAAACAAATCTCCCGTGTTTACGATTGCTCTCTCTATCTCTTATTTGTCTTTATATCTTGCATGCTAATATTGTCTTTATCATTATATGCTTGATATATTGTGTGCTTATTGTTATATACTTGGGGATTGTTTGCTAACACTTGTATTCAACCAAGAGAGCCAACACGGCACCTCAACTCTTATTTAGAGGAATCTTGAGGAGTTAGTCCAGATCCCTTCACGAGAAATCCGGCTACACTCTTGTGTTATACTTGGTGTTTAGCTTAAGAAGTTTTAGTTTGCATTAAATAAGTTTTAATTTCGCATTTATTGACCATTAGATTAGCTAGTCACCTATTCACCCCCTCCTCTAGGTGATTACAATTGGTATCAGAGCCAAGTGCTCTTGATTTGGGTCTTACAACCTAGAGTTAAAGATCCTCATTTATAGCTAATCACAATATTTGTACACACACCATGGATTTCATGTCACCTCCAACTTTTGACATTCTTCACATCCAAACTTGGAAGGTTAAGATGTCTTTGTACTTCAAAGCCTTAGGGATTCATGTTTATTTTACCGTTATTAAAGATTCTTATTGTTTAAATGGCAAAAATATTGAGGCTAATGCAAAAGTCCTACATGCTTTAAGATCTATCCTAAATGATGATTATTTATCTAGGGTTGCTAACATTGATTTGGCTTTTGTAGTTTATAATACCATACTCTCCCTTGGCGAAAAAGAACAATATTATGCGGGGAGCGACTCGGATGTTGGAGGTAACGCTTCCAACGCGTGCTACATGGTCCAAGGGGATAACCCCCTTGAGGTAACTACCGAATCCGAGCTAGAAGAAGATGTTGATATGTCATATGATGAGCTTACATCTTTTTGTCAACAATTACCTGAAAAATATGACATGATTAAAAAGGATAACAAGAATTTGAAAAAGAAATTTGATTGCATGTTAAAAGAAAATGATTCTTTTAAAAATAAAGTTGCATGCATTGAAAAAGAAAATAAAATTTGAAAAATAAAAATGTTTCCTTGCTTTCTAAATTGAATGATCTCTGTGAAGGAAACATTACTTTGAAAAATAAAATTGTTTTGGTGAAAAACAAAAAGAAGTTGTTTTAAATGAAAACAACTCTTTAAAAAGAAAAATTGTTGAAAAAGAAAAAGAAATGTTTCTAAAAAGAAAAAGAATAATGATTCTCAATCTCACCATGCTTTACATGCCACTATTAATCAAATGAGATTAAATTTTTGAAAAATAAAATAGATTGTTTGAGCTCAACTTTGAGCAAATGTGCTTTTAACCATTCTAGATTGGAGTCCTTATTTTTAAAGAAACAAACTCTACATAATCATGCACATCACCCTCATCATGCATATGCACACTTTGCACGTCATGATCACACTCATACACATATGCATCCTACAGTGTACAAGTGTACACATTGTGGTCGCAAAGGCCATTTAGCAAGATTTTGTTATGATAGAATAAATTCTTAAAATTTTGCTAATAAAAATATTTGGGTTCCTTATAATGCTAACCCTCATGGACCCAAAAGAAAATGGGTACCAAAATTCTCACCTTTTGTATTTGATGTAGGTGCGGGCTTTCACACGACGTGAGAGAGTTGGTGCCTTGGTGGTGGATGCACATGGAATTGATGGACACACATTTGATGCACCGCTATCAAGGAGGTTTCGTGGGACAACCACCATGTTTTGGAGAATTAGAGTGTAGTTCATTGATTAGTACACAATATTGCATATTTTACATCACAATTCCCATACATAATACAAATAAATAAATGATTTTTAATCCTCTTCTCTACTTATTTGCAGGTACACAATTAATGGAGAGATATTCAAATAATCACTTAATTACCACTAATTAAGGTGATTAATTAAAAGATTAAGGATAAAGCCAAATCTCAACCAGATCTAGAGAGATCCGCGCAACAAACTCAGAATCCAAGTGGTCCACGTGGCCAACAACCTTGTAACTGATCTCCAACAGAAATCCGTTAGCAAACGGTTACAAAAGCGCGGCAATCCCGCGGCAATCCGCGGCAATCTTGGGCCGTTAGATCCCCGGATTTTGTGGCAACGAACTCCTCTCCAGAAGCTTCTTCAATCTGCTATAAATACCTCACTTGGACCTGCGAGCTGAGACTGATCAGAGAAGAGAGAGGGTTTAGTTCTAGGTTTTGTATTTTGATAGTTTTTGTTTAGGGTTTTTAGCTCTCTATGATCTTCTTCTCCCTAGATTTCATTGCAAGAGAGATTTGTATGAGAGAGAGAGCTTGTATCAACAAGGAGTGACAACTTGGAGCTATACAAGGATTGATCCATTCTCTACATATCTACTTGAGCTTGATTCTAGTTTGTCTTCTTCACTTGCTTTTATTTTGCTTTGTTACTTGCTTTGTGAATTTCTAGCAATTTAATCATGCTTTGTTTTCTTTTTGTAATGGCTAGTAGCTAATTTCTTGTTCCATGTACTAGCTAACCACTACTCTTGCTACTACTAACTCATGGGTGATTGCTTTACTTAATCTTGCAATTTGTATGTTCTTCTCTTCTCCGATGGGTTTCTTTTCATTTCTTGCAAGAATCTTGTTGTAACTCTTCATATGATTCATGTGTGCCTCATGTAGAGCCTAGTCTTTGAACTAGTGCCTTGATGGAACATGGAGATGGAAGCACCAATATGCTAATTAGATGTACACTTCTTTATGTCGGATCTTGAATGTTGTATGTTCTACATAAGCATCCCTTGAGTGTATCTCTTGTGATTCTATTAGTGAAAGTCTATCTTGTAGGCCGATGACCATCTATGGAGGCTACAAGACAAGTCCAAGAATGAATCCCCATCATCATAGTGAGAAAGTAATTAGATCACATGCAAGACATATCCATGCCAATGAATTAACATGAGGCACGCATCACTATCACGGAGTTTAGTGAGTTTAGCAAGGTAGCAAGGTTAGCTAGTCATGGATTTCTTGCATTCCAAGTTTTCTTGATTTTGATTTCTTTTTAGTTGTTAATCACAATCCAACCTCAATCTTGATTTTCTCCCAATTTCCACCATGAACATATCCACCAATTCTTTTCTTTGTTTTTCTTTTGATTCTTTATTCTTTTGAAACATAGAAGAAGTCTAGTTTGATTTTCTCACGTGTATCGTAACGTTTCTACACTAGCTCTCCTTGTGGTTCGACTCGGTATAGCCTTGTGCTATAGCGGAGACAAGAAAGGGTACATCAATCACATTCTATACATATAATAAGTACACCTTTCCAGTCTAATCAATTTTGGCGCCGTTGCCGGGGAGAGCGACGGTATTATTTTTAAAAGTGAGAAACTAAACTATAATTCTTCTCTGTTGTAGGTACAGGAGAAGAAAACAGGAAAATATTCACAGCAGAATCATATAAGTGGACCTGGACTCTGCTCAAGAAAGCAGAGCCCAGGATCCCTCTGGAGTGCCGCGGATCCACAAGCTTTGCCGTGGAAACGCGGCACAACAGAGTGCACTTCTAACCAAATTTTTGCAGGGGCTTCTGCTCTGCAAGATACTGCTGCCTATATACTTCATTTCCTGTATACTTCACTGTATTCCTGTTAATTAATTCAACAGTAAGAAATTGGTTGATAATTGCTAAAAAATTGTTAGACATCTTGCATTATAGGCACGTATCTTTCAATTACTTTAAATTTACTGTTGAAGAGTGCGTGGGACAAGGTACGTAAGCATAAGCATATAGACTAGGACTCACTCGTTGTATGATTTAATTCCGCTTTGAGTGATTCTTGGTTGTTTACATCGTACACTTGCACGAATCAATTTTAAGGGCAATACCTGTAAATAACATAAGGTGGGGGAGGTCATTACCCTTTCCTTAGCCCGGAAATCATTTTCCCCACGTACTCACAATCCTAAGCTTGTAAATAAAATTTGATAGACGTTGGCCCTAGGGACATCCGGACTCACTTAGGAGATTATCCTAAGGGGGAAAAGTGTTGGAAATTGACTTCTGTAAAATCGGTGTCTAGGAAAGGGGTTAAGGGCCGAAAGCCCGAAGGTTGTTGGTTACTTAATTAAGGAACGTCTTCGGACGGAAAACCTCCCAACGACTTTACCCTTCCCTGGCTGATTTGCTTATAGTCAAGGTCTACACTAAACCTCCTGTGGACAGTCTATTTAGGAGTCACCTAGGACCAGAAACCCTAGACAAGCTTGGATTGATTTTTTCTTTTGTTGTTTGTTATTTTTCTTTTTCGCTGGTGTGATCGGTGCACGTTGTTTGTGATTGTATATACAATAGTGGTTTTGTGATCCTAATTCTTTCTACACTTACACTTCCACAACCACTTCATCATGACCAACAACGTCTCACTTCAAGATCGATTCTATCCGATTCGCACCTCCATTCCTTCATGCATTCTTCTCCCCGAGCCTAATGGAAATCATTTTGAGCTGAAACCACAATTCATTAGTACACTTCCCCACTTCCATGGTCTAGAGTCTGAGGACGCGTACCTCTTTATTCGTGAGTTTGAAGAGGTATGCCAAATGATGAGAATTTCCCAACTTTCTGAGGATGCTGTTAGGTTACGGTTCATACCGTTTGCACTTAAAGATTTAGCTAAGAAATGGCTTTATAGTCTTCCTGTCAGTTCCATATCTTCATGGGATGATTTTGTTAAGGTCTTTCTTAGGAAATTCTATTCTATCCACAAAACAGCCCTCATGAGAAAAAACATAATGCAATTCAAGCAAGAACAAAATGAACCTTTCTGGAAATATCTTGAGCGTTTCAAAGACCTCCTTGCCCTATGTCCCCATCACGGCATAGAGAAATGGCGGTTATGCCAGATTATCTATGATGGATTAGATTACCAAACGAAAACACTTTTAGAATCCTTGTGCCAAGGGGAATTTCTGAAGAAAGATGAACATCAGGGGTGGGATCTCTTTGAAACCCTAGCTGAGAAAACCATTCAGTGGGAGTCATGCCCTGATAAACCGACTCCCACCACTTCCAGAACTGGTACACAATCCAAAGAATCCTCTCTAGCTTCAGAAACCAAGATCACACAATTAATGAAGAGGATAGAGTTGCTTGAGTCAAAAGGGAATTCTGTGGTCAACCAGGTCAACCCATTGCCTTTAATTAGACCAGGTTGCACCAATTGTCAAGACCTTAGCCATGTTGTTGAGGAGTGTCCATTATATCAGCCCCCATTTCATGAGAACATGAATGCAGCATTTACCAGACCTCCATACTCCAGCACTTACAAGTCAGGATGGCAGAACCATCCAAATTCTTTGTGGAGTCAGTCTGGTCCTGAGCATCATATGCCACCACTTCCACATCTGTACAATGCTCAGTTTCATCCATCCAGTTTTGATCAAAATTCACTGTATGTTCATCCATCTCAAAGTCCACCACAGTCATATCAGGACCCACCACCATATTACCAATCACAGTTCCAATCTCCATATCCTCAACATCCACCCCAAATAATTCTGAAATATCTGAGTTGAAAAAATGCTAGAAACTTTTACAAAGAACCAGGAGCAGGAGTTGAATAAAATAAAGGTCCAAATTGGTCAATTGGCTGAGAATCAAAAAAGTTTTTTCCCAAACAGCCATTGCCAAATCCTAAACACCACTTCTCTTTGAATAAAGTGGAAGATTCAGGACCCAGTCAATGTCATGCTATTCATACCCTGAGATCTGGTAAACAAATAGACAATAAGGTTTCTAGTCCACAATCTCATCCAGTACCAAAGCAAACTCCTCATGTCCCAATGTCACCAACTTTTGACAACCCATCCTCTAGTACTGAGCCATCCACTTCAAAAGCCAAGGGGAAAGAAAAGGTAGATGAGCAACCTTATAAGCCTAGAGTACCATATCCAAATAGGCTTCTAAATAACAAGTCAAATGCTCACATGGAGAAAATAAAAGAAATGTTCAATAAGGTCCAAGTCAATGTCCCTCTTCTTGATGCCATTCAACAAGTGCCATCATATGCCAAATTTTTGAAGGAAATGTGCACCAAGAAGAGGAAGACCCAAGTCCCTAAAAAAGTCTTCCTTGCATCATCCATTAATGAGTTGCTCACTGGTCCAATTCCTGTTAAGTACAAAGACCCAGGGAGCCCCACCATTTCATGCATCATAGGACAGACTACCATCAATAGGGCACTTCTTGATTTGGGGCCAGTATCAATCTCCTGCCTTTCTCTGTGTACCAACAATTGGGGTTAGGTGATCTTCTCCCGACCCAAATGACCATTCAATTGGCTGACCGCTCTGTTACTAAACCCAAGGGGGTAATTCAAGATGTCCTTGTCAAAGTTGGAGAATTCTTTTATCCTGTTGACTTTGTTGTCCTTGAAACAAAACCAGTATCAAATTCCAATCAAAGGGCACAAATTCCTGTCATTCTGGGTCGACCATTCCTGGCTACAGCAAATGCAATCATTAATTGCCGGAATGGATCAATGAGGTTGACTTTTGGTAACATGACACATGAACACAATGTCTTCCACACACAGCCTCACAAAACAAAAGATCAAACATTTGAGGTTAATTTCATTAGTAACAATTGTGAGGAGGAAGGTGAAGATCCAAAAGATGAGTCACAATCTTGTGATTCTCTTATCCGAGTACCCTTTCAAACGGGAAAGTTGATTTGGATACTTTCATTTTCAATGAGCCAACTGAGACTGTATTTGAACCTCCAATTGATATATCATTTGAAGACTTGTTTGCTGATGAGATTATGTGCTTAGATGAGTCAACTCGGGGTAAGTTAGCTAATTGTCCACTGCCGGATGTTGTCTTGAGCTTTGAAGAATTATATGGAGAGGAGTTAAAATTTCTAAGCACTGGAAGTGATGAGATTCTGAGTGAGAGTGGTGATAAGGACTTTGTTTGTGAACGATGTGGTGGAAAGAGTATGAATGAAAATAACAACAAATTGAAACTGGAATCACCTAGGGTAAGAACAATTCAGACCGTTTCCCAATGGAGTTCAAGAAAGAGAACACATTGGAACGATGGGAAACGGGCCAGAGGGAAGCGACCAAAAAACCCAGGTGAGAGTTACATTTGTATATTCCTTGTAAATAATTTTTCCTACCTCTTACCTATTTCATGCATACATTTACCATAATGCATTGAGGACAATGCATGAAATAAGTGTGGGGGAGGGTTTACTAACATAGGATTTTCTTTTCTTTATAGGATTTTATTTTTTTAGGACTTTTATTTTTCTTTTTAGGTCTTTTATTTTTAGATTTTATCTTTTTTCTAGATTTTCCATTTTCTTTTTAGATTTTGCTTTTCTTTTAGAAAAATATAAATAAAAAAAATATATAATAAAAATAAAAAATAAAAAAATAAAAACTTTTTGAAATAAGAAACAAAGTTTTGCTCTATTTTTAAGAAAATTAAGATGTATCTTAGAGATTAAGAAAGCCTTAATTATGACATCTTAAACCTAGTTGAAGTAATAGATCTTGTTTGAGATTATAGGCTAAGTAAGTAAAATTGGTGAGATATTATTATCTGGCATTTTTTTGCCTTAAATAATATGCACTTTACACTTACACATTTCTTGGGATGGAAACAAAGACCAAAATTCCATATATATATATATATATAAAAATAAAAAAAAAAAAAGAAAAAGAAAAAAAAATATATATATATAAATAAAAGATCACTTATTAAGCTGGGAAATTGTGCCTCAAGAAACATGATGACTCACGCCTAACAGTGATCTCACTTATTAAGCTGGGTAATTGTGCCTCAAGAAGCATGATTATTCACGCCTAACGGTGATTAAGAATAATCCCTCTTAGTTTTGTGGCCTTTTTCACTCGAGTCCTTAAACCCGAGGGATGTTTCCTCATCTGGTGCCCTAAGACCATCTGGTCTGGGAGTCATCGGTTATAGGCTCGCTACATGGGTGAATTAGAAAGCCTAAAAAAACTAAGGGAAAGAAAAAGAAAAAAAAAAAAAAAAGAATATATATAAATAAATGGCTTGATGGTTGGAGTTGAAATCCCGAGAAATTTTCACTTACACGGTGTGCATATTATCTAGGTTTTATGAAGGATAAAATATTCAATCCAATTTTGAATTCTTACCTTAATTGAAAACAAGATCTTGCATGGATACTAAGTTTAAGGAAGATTGATTATAGGTGGACTTATGACCTAGGATCACTTATATTTTCGCAAAAATAGTTCGTAAACTTGTCTCTTATTCAAAATGTGTTTTCAAAACACTAACATTTGTTTTCTTTCTTTAAGGATTTTGTGGGTGTAATCCGCTGAAAACCCTCAGGAGACAACACTCCTCCTCTAGGGTAACCTAGAGGTTTAACGGCTTGTTGCACATGCTCAGTGCAATCGCGTCACCTGCGAAAGTGGTGTAATAAACTTGTAGCTTAGTTTTTCTTTTCTTTTTCTTTGTTTTGCTCGGGACGAGCAAAAGAATAAGTGTGGGGGTGTGATTAGTACACAATATTGCATATTTTACATCACAATTCCCATACATAATACAAATAAATAAATGATTTTTAATCCTCTTCTCTACTTATTTGCAGGTACACAATTAATGGAGAGATATTCAAATAATCACTTAATTACCACTAATTAAGGTGATTAATTAAAAGATTAAGGATAAAGCCAAATCTCAAACCAGATCTAGAGAGATCCGCGCAACAAACTCAGAATCCAAGTGGTCCACGTGGCCAACAACCTTGTAGCTGATCTCCAACAGAAATCCGTTAGCAAACGGTTACAAAAGCGCGGCAATCCCGCGGCAATCCGCGGCAATCTTGGGCCGTTAGATCCCCGGATTTTGTGGCAACGAACTCCTCTCCAGAAGCTTCTTCAATCTGCTATAAATACCTCACTTGGACCTGCGAGCTGAGACTGATCAGAGAAGAGAGAGGGTTTAGTTCTAGGTTTTGTATTTTGATAGTTTTTGTTTAGGGTTTTTAGCTCTCTATGATCTTCTTCTCCCTAGATTTCATTGCAAGAGAGATTTGTATGAGAGAGAGAGCTTGTATCAACAAGGAGTGACAACTTGGAGCTATACAAGGATTGATCCATTCTCTACATATCTACTTGAGCTTGATTCTAGTTTGTCTTCTTCACTTGCTTTTATTTTGCTTTGTTACTTGCTTTGTGAATTTCTAGCAATTTAATCATGCTTTGTTTTCTTTTTGTAATGGCTAGTAGCTAATTTCTTGTTCCATGTACTAGCTAACCACTACTCTTGCTACTACTAACTCATGGGTGATTGTTTTACTTAATCTTGCAATTTGTATGTTCTTCTCTTCTCCGATGGGTTTCTTTTCATTTCTTGGCAAGAATCTTGTTGTAACTCTTCATATGATTCATGTGTGCCTCATGTAGAGCCTAGTCTTTGAACTAGTGCCTTGATGGAACATGGAGATGGAAGCACCAATATGCTAATTAGATGTACACTTCTTTATGTCGGATCTTGAATGTTGTATGTTCTACATAAGCATCCCTTGAGTGTATCTCTTGTGATTCTATTAGTGAAAGTCTATCTTGTAGGCCGATGACCATCTATGGAGGCTACAAGACAAGTCCAAGAATGAATCCCCATCATCATAGTGAGAAAGTAATTAGATCACATGCAAGACATATCCATGCCAATGAATTAACATGAGGCACGCATCACTATCACGGAGTTTAGTGAGTTTAGCAAGGTAGCAAGGTTAGCTAGTCATGGATTTCTTGCATTCCAAGTTTTCTTGATTTTGATTTCTTTTTAGTTGTTAATCACAATCCAACCTCAATCTTGATTTTCTCCCAATTTCCACCATGAACATATCCACCAATTCTTTTCTTTGTTTTTCTTTTGATTCTTTATTCTTTTGAAACATAGAAGAAGTCTAGTTTGATTTTCTCACGTGTATCGTAACGTTTCTACACTAGCTCTCCTTGTGGTTCGACTCGGTATAGCCTTGTGCTATAGCGGAGACAAGAAAGGGTACATCAATCACATTCTATACATATAATAAGTACACCTTTCCAGTCTAATCATTCATGTGTTGGTATCTATCTCTAAAACTCCTAGTTTATTTACATGCTTTTATAATTGATGATTTTTAGCATGTTCATGTTTTATGCTTCATGTGGTAAATACTTGTTTAAATGTAGTTTTTTATTAAAACTTGAAAATATACTTGTACAAGTAGTGAGCAACATTTGATTCATATACATTTGCACTTCATTGTTCATTTGTACTCACTATATGCACATGTATAGCCTAGTTTTGATAATTTCCTCATTTACACTTGTCTTGCCTATTTACATGTCTTACTTCATGTTTATGTATTTTGTATTCAAATCTAATAAATATACATGTATACCCCTTGAGTCTCTTGTCTTCATGCAAATTATATCATAAACTCTTTTTATGTTTGGGATATATATGCATATTGTTAGTTTTTAGATGAATCATAGATATACCTAGAAGTTTGTTTTAGATGAAAATGAATTTTTATGATTTTTCATCTTTATATGAAAAATAAATTTTCATGATTTTTATGATTTGTGATAAAATGATATTCATGTTTGTTTCAAGTTTTATTGACTATCTTCATGGAAAATACTAATTACATGAGTTTTGTGCACTCACACTTTATTTATTTATTCATGACTATGTTTCATGATCATTTTGAGCTTTATGGACCTTGAGTGTCAAATTTTGTGTATTTAGTATGTTTCATGATACATATGATTTGGTTTCATGTTTTGAAGGATCTTTAACTAATTTTTCAAAAATTAATCTAACTAATTATTTATTCTTCATTTGGTAGTGTTTTCACTATAAAAATATTTTTCAAACTCTATTTTTGAAAACCCCTACTAACCCCTTTTAAGGGAGGACGGATGGGCGAGTATGCCTTGTAAGCCTTATTGAAAATCTTTTATCTTGTGCATAAAAGGGTGGTAATTATGAGTTATATACTTGATTTACATTGTTATTTTCAATTGGTATCTCATTTGATATTTATTTTGTATATACTCATATTTTGTTTTCTATATATGTATGCTTCATTTCAAATAATATCAATTTCTATTGGTATTCTCTTTTCATACATATATATGATTTGTTTGTGCTTGATTTTCAAGATATTTACATGTTTAAAGCACAAAGTATGTTTATGCTAAGCTTAATTCAAATCTTAAATTTTCAATTGATTCTCAATTGGTACCTTTTATATAAGCTTATGCATTATCTTCAATTGGTATTTTTTACAATTGGTATTTTTTATATCATAATGTATAATAACTTTAGTTGGTACCTATTTATTTCAATTGGTATCCATATTTTTCATTGGTATCAAAATTTCATTGTTATTTGAAAATTTAAATTGGTATCAAAATATAAAATACTTTCCTTTATTGGTATCAAAATTTAATTGGTAAAATGTTTTGATATGTTTTAGTTCCAATTGGTATTTCAAAATTTTATTTATTTACAAAGGTATCTCAAAATGTGTTTTATTACCTTGAGTAAATTTCAAATTTTGTTTTAAGCAATTATTTAAAAAAATTTTGACTTTAAAATGTTTTGATTTATATTGCCTATATGCAAGGGGAGCTTAACATCTCTTCTACATATAAATTCATGTTGAGTGTATCTTATATTGAGGAGCTTGACAACTCTTTTTTATGCGATACACGTGTGTAGGAGGAGCTTCACATCTCCTCTTGCATATTATGCGTTATGTGAATTAGGGCTTGTCATCCCTTCTTCATGTAATGCATATATGTAGGGAAGTTAACGTAGCGTCTTCCTCTTCATGAATGTATACCGCATATATCTTTTATTGATTGATTTGAGTTCACCCCTTTGTTGATTTTTTGTTTCTAATAATGAGGGGGAGAACATTGTTTTTGTTTACTTTAACCCCTTTATTGATGATTGACAAAACGGGGGAGAAAGATTTTGAGTTTATATATGCATATTTGTGTTTTTGCATATATTGAGTTTATGCATCTTATGTTTTAGAAAATGGGAAGAATGTTTTTAAAAGTTTAAACAAAAAGGGGAGAAAAAGTTTTTGAAAAAAGGATTTTGGCTTTATGTTTTATGTCTCTCACCTTGTTGATGCATGTTTAGTTTTTTAGTTTTATGTGCTTTATTGACATATCTTATTGCTTATTTGTTATGTATGAGTTAAGGGGGAGCTTCTTTGAAGCTTTACTTTAAACCATGCATATATAACTCCATGAGTTTTGTCATCATCAAAAAGGGGAGATTGTTGGCCCAAAGGCCCATCACTCTAGTTTTGATGATGATTAACTCATGTAGTTATAGTACTAATGATCTTGTGTTTATTTAGTCTCAGATTTGTGATCAAGATCTTAGTAGGTGTGTAGCTTCAACAAAGGATTTAAAGTCAAATTTTGGAGCTAACACGGTTTGATTCAAGAGCCTATGCATCAAGACCACATCAAGTACTCAAGAGGAGTCTAACTTATTGGATCAAGTTTGGACCAAGTCAAGAAGATGTGAAGACTTCAAGTGAAGACCTTCAAGATCAAGACTTGAGTCTAGGTTTGTTTTGTTAAGATTTTAATTTTAGATAAAATGTAAAGGATAGAATAGTTGGTGGATTGCTCAAGTATACCATATACACACACACTCTTGATTTAGATGAGTTTTCATAAAAGGATTTTCATTTTGGCAAAATACCGGTTTGATTTTTAAAGTTTATTATATACATGTGTTTTTAACCAAAACCGTTTTAGTGCTTATTGTCAAAAACATAGGTATTTCATCATTTATGTGTAGTGGATCATATCCATACACACCATGCTTTAAAAGTGTTTAAATATCTTGTTTTTGTATTTGGAGAAGTTTTGAAAAAATAAGTTTTAAAAAATCTATTTTGAAAAATACAGATTTTGTTTTTAGCCAAATTTTCTATGTTACAAAAATAGTTCAAAATGTTTGTAACATGTCTTGATTTTACTCAAACTGTTTGTTTATCAAAGTATAATACTGAACCTATTTTTGTAAATTTTTCGTGAATTTATGGGATATTATTTAAGATAAAAAGACAACTTTTAAATCCCTAAAAGAGATCTGTCCTGGCTTCTGCCGGTCAACCGGGCCGGTCGACCGAGATAGGAGTCGGTCGACCGACTCGGTCGACCGACGTGCACAGACGTGCACGCCAGTCCGGCTGGAGGGCCAGTCGACCGACCCGGTCGACCGCCAGAGAGCTTCTGCTCTATGGAAAGCCCTGGTCGATCGGGCCAGTCGACCGGCAGAGAGCTCTGCTCTCTGTTCCAGGCCGCAGTCGACCGGACCGATCGACCGAGGCTCCAACAGTCAGAAATCTGATCGTTGGCGGTCGACCGACAGCCGTCAGGGCTGCTGATTTGACCCTAACGGCTAGTTTTTGTGAAGCCTATTTAAAGGGGCTTCCTTGGGATATTTTGTAGAAGATTTTTGGAGAGTTTTAAAGATAGTTTTTCCTACTCTATTAAAAGGTTTTCTCCACTTGTTTGAGAGAAAATATTTCCAATCAAAAGGGAAGTTTATCAAGAGTGTTTTTCAAAGTGATTTCTTGTGTTTTTCTCCACACATTCCATCCTAGTTTTCTCACACAAATACTTGAGCTATCTATTGCTATATCTACCTATAGGGATCATTGTTGTGAGAGGATTTTAGGTGATCAAAGTGTTGTGATCACCAAAGTTCTACTTTGTACTTTGAGGAGGTGGACTTGCGGGTTACGGTGTTTCGAGTTCTATGTGAACTCATTGTAGAGGTACGGCCTCGGCGAGCTAGTGGGCTTGCGGTGTGTTCTTGCGGGAACGAGTCCAAGGAGTTCAAGTGTGAACTCGCCTTGTAGGTGTTATGGCACCGAGTGATCCGATGGGATCGGTTTATAGTGAAAATCCTTCATAATGTTGAAGGCGGGGACGTAGAGCAAGTGTGCTCGAACCTCGAAACAAATCTCCCGTGTTTGCGATTGCTCTCTCTATCTCTTACTTGTTTTTATATCTTGCATGCTAATATTGTCTGTATCTTTATATGTTTGATATATTGTGTGCTTATTGTTATATGCTTAGGAATTGTTTGCTAACACTTGTATTCAACCAAGAGAGCCAACGTGGCACCTCAACTCTTATTTAGAGGAATCTTGAGGAGTTAGTCCAGAGCCCTTCACGGGGAATCCGGCTACACTCTTGTGTTATACTTGGTGTTTAGTTTAAGAAGTTTTAGTTTGCATTAAATAAGTTTTAATTCCGCATTTATTGACCATTAGATTAGCTAGTTACCTATTCACCCCCCTCTAGGTGATTACAGAAATTTGTCCTTTAAACAAAAATTGTATTTTTTAAAACCAAACTTTGAAATGGAAAATCGTTTTCTCAAAAATTGTATAAATACAAAAGCATGATTTTGAAACAAATTTGAAGCATATTGTATATGGATAGAATCCAATTTACATATAAGATATATATATATATATATCTATATTTTTGATATGAAATCCTAAACCGAAACCAAACTTTAAACTTGTGTGTGTGTGAACTTGAGCATATCAACACTATCTACCTTTATATAAGATCTAAACACAATCTTAAACTAAACAAACTGAGGTCTTCTTGTAGAACTCCTTCTCCAAGTCGACTCGATCGAAACGCAATCCAAAGAGCTTGACTCCAACCGAGTGCTAGATGCGATCTTGACGCGCGAGCTCTTGAATCAACATGTGTTAGCTCCAAAACTCCTTTGTTGAAGCTAAACACCTACTAATATCTTGATCAATAACTGAAACTATATAAACACAAGATTATTAGTAAACTATAACTACATGAGTTAATCATCATCAAAACTAGAGCAATGGGCCTTTGGGCCAACAGAGGAACCCTACATCTTTATTATAACTGCCCTCATTACTGGGTCAATTACTGCTCACGTAATAAGGGAGTTAACCCCCATTATGGAGTATTTTTAGGGGACAGTTTTGCCCCTGAAACTCCTATAAATAGCTCAATTTGCTACCGAAGAAGGGGTGACTATTCTGAGTGGAGAATTCTTGGTCGATTGCTTCTGGCTGAGAAATACTTAAGAGTTCAACTCTTCTAACAACTTGCTGAGTACAAGTTTATTTTTTTATCTCAAATCTCTTTGAGATTTTAATGGACAGGAGCTGTGCTACTCCGTCATAGTCCGAAGAGAAGATTCCTAGAGTACTGTGACGTTCACCCGGTCAGCGGAAAATAAGATTCACTTTCCACCGCCACATCAATAACTCAGCATTAAACAAAGGGAAGATTTGAGCTTGAATATCTTCCCTCTCTTGTAATCGAATTATTGATCCGTTGTAACTTTCTTTACAGTCAAATAAAGAATTTACACGCCTACAATTTTTCCCATCAAACAGTCGCGACTCCATTTCCATGTTTTTTGGGAAGCAAAGCGTGACAATCATATTGAGCAAATATGTTACATTGATGAGGCTTCATTAGTGAAATTTATCATCTCTCAGCAGTGGAAAGGATGAAAACTAAAGATTTATCGCAGCGGATCAAGGTTGATGCTACTCCACCATCTCCAGTTAGATCAGTATCAGTTAAGATCTTAACGGATATGACACCGGGTGGAGATCGCATTAAACAGGTTGAAGAAGATGTTGTATTACTTGTAGCTATAGGAACTAAGATGAATCCATGAAATTGGATGAATAAGTGTGAATCTCAAGTTGGTGAGCTAGATCAGCTCAAGTTGAAGACCGTTGTTTTTCATGGAGATCGAGATGAAGAGATTCATATGATTCAACCAGTTGGCTTCGTTACTGTAGAATTTATTTCAGTTGATTTGGTTTCAACTTGAGCTTTCTGAAGCTCGTTTGAATGAACTACGTGTCGTTTGATCCCTTGGGCAGGAGTTACGTAGGCAGTTGTAATGGCGCAGGAGTTATTGAGCTGAAGTTGATGATTCATTGGTATTCGGCTTAGATTGAGAAATCTTCACCAAGATGGAAAATTATGGGGAGATGATCTAAAAATAGATGGTAGAGTTTTTTAACCCTTTGGAGATAGCAGTAGAAAAAAAAAGCGCAGTTGAAGACCGTTGTCGACAAGCCCCTTGTGGTTGTCGACGGCGGATACATGGATATGCCAATAAGGATTCATGTTTGTCAAATTGTCGACAACCATTGTATAGTTGTTGACAATCATTGTATAGTTGTCGACAGCTGTAGCTCAGTCTATCGACAGGCATTGCTCAAGCTGTCGACAGGTGACCAACCCGAGAGTTGGGTCAACTCAGTTTGTCGACAGGCACATGTAGCTGTCGACAGCTGTGGCGTTGCTAGCAGTTTACAATTAGATTATGTTTTTGTTTCTAATTCGATTTCAGAGTTTTTGGTTTCTTTGTCTTTGTGGGCTCTCTGTCTATATATTGAGGGGTATTGTCCCTATTATTTGTAATCTGAATTGGTGAATTTATATCTAGAGTTCTAGCGTTAGTTTATTTGAGAGAATTTTACGGCTGAGTGCATAGTTTCTCTAATTTGAATATTTGAATCACTTTGTAACTCTTGTAACTTAGTTATGTGAATAAGGTGTTCTCCCTTCTGTCTCGAGAACATAAGCAAGTTGTCGAACCTCATTAAATCATTTGTTTCTCACTTTTTCTCTTTGATTCTATTCATGCTATATTAGTTTATGATTGACTTGGTGCCGTTAGAATGCTGATCTTGATGATTTGCGTGTCGTTGGATTCCTCCGGAGGGCGCAACAAATAACTATAAACAAGTAACTGAATTTGAGTTATATAAAAGGGTATTTGGGTCATTCATTATAGGTTTTAGATGGTGTTAGATTGGTAAGATTCAGGTACCTGTTGTGAAACTAAAAAAAAGGTGAGTACTTTCATAGGAATCGTGAAAAATCTTGGTATTACCTTAAATATAATAAAAAATACGTAGACAATTTCTCATAAAATAAGCATATTAAAGATCTAAAACTAATAATATAAACATTAAATGCTATTAAAATCTCAAATTTATTCAAGAATTATTTAAAGAACTATAATACAGTTATAAGTGGACAAATTCGATACTATAGGTGGACAATTTTTGATTTCGCACTTTTCGATGCTAGATGGACAAATTTGATGATGAACAGTTTTCGAGCTTGCATCGTTTTCTATATTAGGTGAACAAATTTGATGCTACAACTGAATAGTTTCTGAGCTTGCATCTTTTTCTGCATGTGAAATTATTCAATACGCCTCACATATTCATGTTTCTGCCAACAAGTTCTCACCTGCTTCAAATATGTAATACAGTGATTGCGAAAATACTTTGTACCTCGTATTACCTTTTTGTGTAGACAAGAGGTAAGCACGTGGGAAACTTGATCAAAAGGCTTTATACAAAATAATACAACAGGGACTTTTTGACTAGGGGGACCTTTCTCGAGGGGATTAGAAATAAATTTCCCTATTTTTAAATATCTTAGCATATTCTCTCAGAAGATAAAAAAAAAAATCTTAGTATACTAATATAAATAATTGTATAATTATATATAATTTTCATTTCAAGTGAAAATGACGAATGTAAGAGTAATATTATAATTTTGAAATAAATTTAGGTGTAAAACTATAGTTATGAAAATCTACTGCAAAATTTGATAGCTATTAGAAAACAACTCAAAATTCATGATTAATTTAATGAAAAATACTAAAAATTGATGATAGTTTATTGAAATTAAGCCTTTATTTTGTATTGCTATGAGTAGATAGTGTTTTCAAAACTTATTTGATTGTTTTTACTTTGACCCCTTTGTTGATGATTGACAAAAAGGGGGAGAAGTATTTGAGGATATATGCATGTTTTCATTGCTTAAGGAGAAGAAGTAGTTGTCTTCCTTGATAGTTATGCATATATGTTTTGGTATGTTTTGTTATTTGCAAATAGGAGAAAAAGATTTGATTTAAGATTTGATTTAAGATTTGATTTATGCTATGATTACATGTTCTATCTCCTACATTTGCATACATGTCATGTGCTTCATTGTCATATCTTTATCATTTATTTGATATGCATGAGTTAAGGGGAGCTTCTTTGAAGCTTTACTTTAATCCATGCATATATAACTTCATGAGTTTTGTCATCATCAAAAAGGGGGAGATTGTTGGCCCAAAGGCCTATCACTCTAGTTTTGATGATGATCAACTCATGTAGTTATGTTTACTAATGATCTTGTGTTTAATTAGTGACAGATTCATTATCAAGATCTTAGTAGGTGTGGAGCTTCAACAAAGGATTTAAAGACAAGTTGGAAGCTAGCACCGGTTGATTCACGAGCCTATGCATCAAGAACAAATCTAGAGATGAGTTCGGTGGATTGCATTTGGACCAAGTCAAGAAGTTGAGAAGCCTTCAAGTGAAGACTTCAAGAGGATGAAGACTTGTGTCTAGGTATAAGAATTTTATTTGTTTTAGATAAAAATGTAAAGGATAGAATAGATTGGTGGATTGCTCAAGTCTATATCACACACACACTCTTGATAGAATGATTTTCATAAAAGATTTTCCTAGTTAAGAAAAGATTTTTATTTGTGATAAAATACAATTTGGTTTTTGGTATTTCATAGTTTACATTTCTTATATCCAAAACCATGCTTAGAGCCTATTGTCAAAAACTAGATATTTCATCTTGATTGTGTAGTGGATCATATCCATACACACTATGTTTTTAAAGTATATCTTGTTTTTGTATTTGATGAAAGTTTGGAAAAACATGTTGATATTTCAAAACCAAGTTTAGTGCTTTATGTCAAAAACTAGATATTTCATCTTGATTGTGTAGTGGATCATATCCACACACACTATGCTTTAAAGTGTATCTTGTTTTTGTATTTGATGGAAATTTGGAAAAACATGTTGTTTTAGAAAACAGTTTTTATTATGAGCCAATATTTCCAAGTTACAAAAATAGTCAAATCTTCAATAACATGCCTTGATTTTGTGCAAGCATGTTTCTATATCATAAAACTATTTTTGTAGAAATTCTAAGTATTTATGGGATTTTTATTAAGCCAAAAAGACCTATCTTTAATCCCAACATTTTCAGGTTCTGGCAGTTCTGATTTTTCAGAACTGACAGTGGCCGGTCGACCGGGTCGGTCGACCGGACGTTTACAGCGTGCACGCCTGTGTGCACTGGAGAACGGTCGACCGAGCCGGTCGACCGCTTCAGAGAGCTTTGCTCTCGGGAATTATCGGTCGACCGGGCCGGTCGACCGACAGAGAGTTTACTCTCTTCTCCAGTTGCTCGGTCGACCGGGTCGGTCGACCGGAGGCTGCAACGGTCGGATTTTGACCGTTGTCGGTCGACCGACCGGTCGACCGGTAGCTCTGACAAAGCCCAACGGTCAGATTTTTCTGGCCTCTATAAAAGGGGTTTTGTCATTGTTTTGAGCCAAGATTTTTGGAGACCTTAGAGCTAGTTTTTCCCAGTCTTTCTGAAGGATTTTTCTCCACAAAATAGAGTGCCAATATTTCCTATCAAAAGGGATTTTATCAAAAGAGTGTAAAAGTGATTTCTTGAGATTTTCACCAAAGATTCTTTCCTTGCTTTCTCACACAAACACTTGAGCATCCATTGAGCTATTCATTCTATAGGAGTGTTATTGTGAGAGGATTTTAGGTGATCAAGAGTTGTGATCACCAAAGTTCATCTTTGTTCTTTGAGAAGGCGGACGATTGTGTTCGCGGTTTGTTTCGGGTCCTAGTGAGGACTTAGTGTTGTTGGGTCCTAGTGAGGACTTGTAGCTTGAGGTGCGGCCTCGACGAGCCGGTGGGCTTGTGGTGTGTAAGGGACTAGAGAGTCCGAGGGATTGTAGGTGTTGCGGCACCAAGGAGAGATCCGGTTGGATCGTGCATAGTGGAAATCCTTCGTGTGTCGAAGGCGGGGATGTAGAGCAAGTGTGCTCGAACCTCGAAACAAACCCTTTGTGTTTGCGATTGCTCACTCTATCTCTCTCTCTCTCTCTTTGTCTCTTTTATATCTTGCATTCAATTATTGTCTATCTTTATATGCTTGATATACCCTTGTGCTTAATTGTTATATAATTGCTTGGGATTGATTGTCTAACACTTGTATTCAACCAAGAGAGCCAACGCGGCACCTCAACCCATTCAAGGGGAATCTAGAGGAGTTTGTCCAGAGCCTCGCAAGGGGAATTCGGCAACACTCTTGTGTTATACATAAGTGTTTAATTAAAAGAAGTTTTATTTGGTCATCTTAGTTTTAATTCCTCATTATTTGTTCATAAGTGACCATTAGATTAGCCATCACCTATTCACCCCCCCTCTAGGTGATCTTACATTTCTTTCTTATTTACTGAATTGGTCCGATAGGTGTGTTTGTGTGACTCATAATTTGTGTTTGTGCTATTTTCTCTTCTCTCTTTCCCATTTCCTTTTTCATATAATTTTTTTAAGACAATTCTTTTTATATTAATCAAGTCAATACTTTAAACACAAGTGTAAATGTAAAGAAAAATATAATATCTTACAAGATTGTGTCCTTTCAAAGGAGTGGAGGGACCCACTTAAATACCAACATTCAACATTCGAATACAAGATTCACTCTATTGAAGTTGATCTATATTGTTTCAAATATTTATAATCAAAATTAAATATTTTAATATTTTTTGCCAATACATCATGCAGGAGAAAATGAACGGCCTACATAACGAGCTGGCTAGTTTAACAGTGTAGAACATTTGAAACCTAATAAAATAATAAAAATTAGTTTGTAGGGTTTTTTAAATGTTTAGATCATAATAAAATGACCGAATCGAGAATTTGTATATCTAAACACATAGAACTAACTAACTCATTACTTTTCGGTCCTCTATTTTGTTCTGCTTAATGGATGGGTAAAATGTATTCAAAACCAGGGGTGGCCAACGGGACGAATCGGTTTGATTCGTCCCGTCAGGCCAACAAATCCGCGACGAGACTCGTCTCCTCACGGGTTAGACGGGACGGGTTGAAAACCCGGGTAACGAATCGGGTCTCCTGACCCGATTCGTTACCGGATTCGCCGAGACGGTTGGACCCGTCTCGGTAATTTTAATTTATTTTTTTAATTCGAAATTTCTTAAATTTTTAAATTTAAAGTTATAAAGAAATTAGGAAAAAATAGTAAAAAAGAGGAAATTTTTTTTAAAATGTCTAAAATTATAAAAAAAATAGAATTGATATTCACACTAATTACAAGTTTTTTTGTAAGGCAAATTATTTTATTAATATGAAAAAATCATATACCAATCTGCTCATCACATATATAATGTACATAAAACTCATCTCGTATAATGTACATAACAAAACTCTGGTGCTCATCTCATACATGTACATAAAAAAACTCTGATGGCTCTCTACTCGTCATCCTCGTCCTGTTCAAATTCTTCATCTAGAATAGCTTTTCCTTGTGTGCGTCTTTCTGTATCGAACCAGTCCTTTAAGCAAACAGCCATCTCCAAGTGTTTCGGCGTCAGCCTGCTCCTTCAGGGTGTCAAACTCTACCACCTGCAGAAAATGCGCTCTCAGACGCTACTGTAGAAGCATGAGGTGTCAGTATTGTAAAACACCTAGAGGGGGGGTGAATAGGTGTAAGTGCTAATCTAGAAACTAAATGCGCTAACTGCGGAAGCTTAAAACAATTTTGCAATCACACTTAATACAACACACAAGTGTAGCCGAATTCCCCGTGAAGGGCTCTGGACTAACTCCTCTTGATTCCCCTAAATATGGGTTGAGGTGCTATATGAAGCTCTTGTGGTTAAGTACAAGTGAGGCACACACAAACAAGTCAAGCATATAAGGATGATAAGCAATATGAAATAATGTAAGGCAACACAAGCAATATGAATGATATAAATGAAGAATGATGCTTTGCACAATTAAAAGAGAGAGGGTTAGAGAGACAATGGATCAAACGCTAACAACAAGATATGTTTCGAGGTTCGAGCCCCTAGCTCTACATCCCCGCCTTCACCACCGTGAAGGATTTCCAATCCACTATCTCCCACCGAGGGAACCTCCACCGAGGAGGATTTGTTACAACAAGAGAGTACCGAACTCCTCTCTCAAACACCGCCTCACAACCGAGGGGTAGGCCGTAGCCAAACAACAACCAACACCTCTACCGAAGGGGTTTACAAACCAAACTCCACCTCTCACTAGAGGGAGCAAACCACAAGCCTCAACCTCTACCAAAGAGGGAGCAAACCAATCACCCGATCAACCTCTACCAAAGAGGGATACAACAAAATCAAGGGTGTACAACAAGTGGTTTCTTTCAACCACAAACAATCTCTTTTTTCCCACAAAACAAGATCCTAATAGATTAGGATAGATGATAGCTCAAGTGTGGAAAACTAAGTGTTTTGATCAAAGAAATACTCTTTGGAAAATACCAAATAGATATAGAAATGAAGAACAATAAACCAATTCCCAAAAACCTAATTTCTTTGAAAATAACAAAATACTTAAAAACAAACAAGATGAATCTTTTTGCTCTTTAACTCTTTTGAAAACTTCTTTTTAAAACCAGAGAGCAGGGAAAATTAGCTCAGAAAATCTTAGCCAAAATCCTAAAGAAATGGGGTATATATAGGCCAAAACAGAAACTAGCCGTTAGGCTGATCTGGCAGCCTGACAGGCCTAGCGGTCGGCCGGCCGGCCGACCGCCAACGGTCAGAAATGTGACTGTTGGGGCAACCCGGTCGACCGCACGGCCGACCGCCCAGATACAGAGAGCAGACTCTCTGATCCGATCGGTCGCTAGGTCGACCGCCAAGATACAGAGAGCAAGGCTCTCTGATCCGGTCGGCCGACCGGCCGACCGGCCCACTGTGCCAGCAGACGTGCACAAGTCTGTGCACGTCGGTCGACCGGCTTGGTCTGTCAGCACAGTTTTGGGTCAGAAACACTTGTTAAAATATTTCTAAAAATCTTTTATCTCTTGTAAAAATACCCAAAATAGTTTTATCATTTTACATTGATATATAAACATGTGATAAAATTTCAACTCAAATATCAAGCAATTTGAACTATTTTTGTGTCTTATCATTTTTATCAAAAATCAAATCTTGTATTTTATCAAACTTTGATTTTTCAATACATGAATAGGATAGTCAAAATAAGTTTGTCTAAGAAGTTTAAGCATGTATGTATATTGAACACATCTAATATACATAAAACCAAGTAAACTTGTTTTGATCAATCTATTTATGAAAACAAAATCCAAAATATAAAACTTGTGTGTGTTGTGCACTTGAGCATATCAACTATACTAAGCTTTATAAATGGATCTAAAACACACTAAACTCTATGATACCTAAGTCTTCTTGACGATCTTCATCTTCAAGTCGACTCGGTCCAAACTCCGTGATCCAACGAGCAAGGCTATGTATGATCTTGATGCTCGGGCTCGGGAATCACCAAGTGAAAGCTTCCAAACTCCTCATTTTGAAGCAATCACCAACTAATCTTACTTAATGATCTGAAACTAAAAACACAAGATTAATAGTAAACATAACTACATGAGTTAATCATCATCAAAACTAGAGAGGAAGGCCTCCGGACCAACAATCTCCCCCTTTTTGATGATGACAAAACTCATGGAGTTATATATGCATGGATTAAAGTTAAGCTTCAAAGAAGTTCCCCCTTAACTCATGCATAAACAAGTAAACATAAATATGCAATGAATATGAAACATGAAACATGCATAGATATGCATAAACAATAAAATGTTCTAGATACTAATGAAACGTTCAAAAACAAAACATGCTCTAGATACCAATTAAAATTAAATTAAATTAAACTTAATATATGCAAAACACAAATATGCATATACAAACCAAAATTTTTCTCCCCTTTTTTTCAATCATCAACAAAGGGGAAAAAATCAAAACAAAACAAAATCTTCTCCCCCTTTTAATACAAAGAAACAGTCATCAATAAGGGGTAAAAGCAAAACTAAATCAATAAATTTTTCTCCCCCTTTTTGTTCGAAACAATGAATCAACAAAGGGTTAAAAAATTTTTCCCCCTTTTTGTCTAAAACAAAAAAACAAAAACCAAATAGGGGTGACAATCAATTAAGTACCAATCGAAAATATGTCAAAGAAGCATCTTGATACCAATTGAAAGTAAACATAGATCAATAAATGGTATATGCTATATACATTCATGAAGAGGAAGACGGTAAAGTAACTTCCCTACATATATACATTATATGAAAGAGGGATGACAAGCCCTAATTCACATAACGCATATTATGTAATGCATAAGAGGAGATGTGAAGCTCCCCCTACACACATGTATCACATAAGGAAGAGATGTCAAGCTCTTCAATACAAGATACACTCATCATGAATTTATATGTGGAAGAGATGTTAAGCTCTCCTTGCATATAGGCAATATAAATCAAAACTTTTATATTTATCTTTTAAAACAAAATTTTGAATTTTCTCAATAAAACAAATTGATACCAATTAAAAGTATTATGCTTTTAAACATATGATACCAAATTGAAATTATTATTTTCTATTCATAAAGCAGGGAGTGGAAATACAAATACCAATTGTAAATATGAAAATCGAATTTTCTCCCCCTTTATGAAATACCACAAAACATATGCATAAGCTTGTAATAAGATACCAATTGAAAAGCAATTGAAAACTTAATCAATTGAAACAAAATTGAAGCTCAAGCTTAGCATAACCACAAACATATATATATATGTATGAAAAATACATACCAATTGAAATTGATATTCTTTGAATTAAAAGCATACATACATACAAACATATATGAGTATACAAGAAAGGTCAAAATTGATACCAATTGAAAGAGTCCAATGATACTAATTGAAACAATAATAATGATCAAGTGTATACATCATATAACTACCACCCAACACATGCTTATGTTTAAAAGATTTTCAATGTAAAGCATACACAAGGCATGGTCTCCCACCAACCACCCATAGAAGGTAGGGGTTTTCAAAAATAGATTTAAAAAATAAAGTATGTTTGAAAAACTCTACCATATGAAGAATACCGTAACTAGTTATATGAAAAATTTGTAAACTAGTACGAAATCCTTCAAGTAAGGAATAAAATAAATTATTTTCATGAAAATATGAAATTCACAAAATAGTCAACACTCATAATCAATTAAGCATAAATATGACTCATGAAAACAAACACATGAGTAAATAAGAAATGTGAGTGTACAAATACAATGTGAAGATCATAATCATGAAAGATGGTCAATAAGCTCAATATTCCTTAAAACATGAAAACATGAAAATCATCAAAACTATTTAATCTTCAAGGTATATGTATGTCCTATACAAACTAAAATATACATACATATCCAAACACAACGAGTCCACAAAGATATATGAATGAAGGCACGTGGCTCAAAAAGGATGTATATGTATAAACAATAATTTGGATAAAATAGACATATACATGAAGTTAAACATAAACATAAAACAAATCCAAAAATGGGAATATAAGTTTAAAATGCATGGATCATCAAAACTAGAGTATACTAGCACATCTAATGGGTTCAAATAAGCATTCAAGCACAAACATATATAGATTTATTTGTGGCCCACTATATGTACAAGTACATACCAAGTTTTAATGAAAACTAACATTTAAACATATATTCAAAACATGAAGCATCAAAACAAGATAAAGATCATCATGATAAACAAAAACATGATTATTATGCAAATTCACATGTTATTAAACCTATGATAAACATGATAGCTAAACAAACGATGAGAACACAAAATATGGGTCTATATAAGCATGGGTGTCTCAAATACTATACATGTATGTCAATGGTCTAATAAACATGGTATTTACATGATAATCATTAAACAATAAAACATGCTATAAACAATGAAATGGAAAGCATGTAAACAATAATAAGGAGTTAGAGATCGATACCAAAACCGATGAAGTCACCTCTCCAGGTCTCCAAATAAGGTGGTCTTCCCACCAAACTTCCCTTGAAAGTGATGCATCCAAATAATCTCCTTTAAGTACGGAACGCATCCACTCCAAGGTACCACTACTCTCACGTCATGTGAGAGCCCACACCTACATCATAAACAATAGGGGTGGTCTTTGGTACCCATATCTTATTGGGTCCATGGGGTTAGTATCATTCCTAACCCAAACAAATTTATTTGCTAAACTAGAAACATGTATACGATCATAGCAAAATTTAGTAAGGTGGCCCTTACGTCCACAATGTGTACAAGTGTACACATGAGCATATATGTGGTGATGGTGTCCGTGTGGAGCATGTGTATGCCGTGATGGGTGTGCATGAAAAGATGGAACTTATTTCTTTCGAAACAAAGATTCCAAACGTGTATGACCCACAACACATTGGCTCAAAGTGGAGCCCAACAATCAACACTCTTCTTAAGTAAAGATATATCATTATAATTAAAGAAGAAGTGTGGCATGCAATGGGTGATCTAGATGGAACTACCCTAGCATGGCAAACATGAGAAACAATATCATTTTTTAAAGATTTATTTTTTGTTTAAACAAATTTCTAACTCTTTTGAAATAAAATCAATTTCTCTTTTTAAAGAATCATTATCTCTTAAAACAAATTCAATTTTGAAGACAAAACATCATTATTTTTCAAAAGAGTTTCACAATCATTTTTATTTTTCAAAAACTTATTTTCTTTAAGTGCAAGTTCTATTGAGATCTCAATGAATCCCTTTCATTATAAACCTCAACCTTCTCTTGCAAAATATTGTTAAGTCTAGAATGTAAACTTTTATTTTCTTTTTCAATTTTAGACTTTCTTTTTCAAATTTTATATTTTTCTATTAATTTTCACAAACAATGGATAGTTCTTCATTTAAAGCATGGGCATCAACATAATTATCACATGAAGAACTAGCACTATCATCATCTAAGGGGGTTTCCGAGTGTACCTCGAGGGAGTCATTCCCTTGGACCGTATAGCATTGTTGTGGTTCGGATTCATCTCCACTAGATTCCTCTTCTTATTGGATTTGCATTTGAAGCTCGGAGGTGGTGGTTGTGGTTGACAACATATTCCACACTGCAAATGCGGAATCAAAGTTAGAAGCAAGCAAAAGATATTCTTAGGAAGTGTGCTTCTAATGGCCTCAAGGGCTTGTGCATTGGCCCCTATATACTTGCTATCACTAAGGAAGGACTCCTTGGTAATGGCAAGGTAACCTTATAACCTAGGGTTTGTAGGTAAATGGACATCCTAGTCTTCCAAACAACAATGTTAGAAGGGTCAAACATAGGTGGGGTCATGAAGTCCATGGGTCCAAACTATATGTGTGCAAATAAGTAAATGCAAATGTAGACTAGCAAACCAAGATCTCACTCCTAGGTTGTTAAACCTAAAGTATCAGGAGCGTAGGCTCTGATACCAATTGTAAAACACCTAGAGGGGGGTAAATAGGTGTAAGTGCTAATCTACAAACTAAATGCGCTAACTGCGGAAGCTTAAAATAATTTTGCAATCACACTTATTACAACACACAAGTGTAGCCGAATTTCCCGTGAAGGCCTCTGGACTAACTCCTCTTGATTCCCCTAAATATGGGTTGAGGTGCTATATGAAGCTCTTGTGGTTAAGTACAAGTGAGACACACACAAACAAGCCAAGCATATAAGGATGATAAGAAATATGAAATAATGCAAGGCAACACAAGCAATATGAATGATATGAATGAAGAATGATACTTTGCACAATTAAAAGAGAGAGAGGGTTAGAGAGACAATGGATCAAACGTTAACAACAAGATATGTTTCGAGGTTCGAGCCCCTAGCTCTACATCCCCGCCTTCACCACCGTGAAGGATTTCCAATCCACTATCTCCCACTGAGGGAACCTCCACCGAGGAGGATTTGTTACAACAAAGGGCGTACCGAACTCCTCTCTCAAACACCGCTTCACAACCGAGGGGTAGGCCCGTAGCCAAACAACAACCAACACCTCTACCGAAGAGGGTTTACAAACCAAACTCCACCTCTCACTAGAGGGAGCAAACCACAAGCCTCAACCTCTACCAAAGAGGGAGCAAACCAATCACCCGATCAACCTCTACCAAAGAGGGATACAACAAAATCAAGGGTGTACAACAAGTGGTTTCTTTCAATCACAAACAAGATCCTAATAGATTAGGATAGATGATAGCTCAAGTGTGGAAAAAATTAAGTGTTTTGATCAAAGAAATACTCTTGGAAAAATACCAAATAGATATAGAAATGAAGAACAATAAACCAATTCCCAAAAACCTAATTTCTTTGAAAATAACAAAACACTTAAAAATAAACAAGATGAATCTTTTTGCTCTTTAAACTCTTTTGAAAACTTCTTTTAAACCAGAGAGCAGGGAAAAATTAGCTCAGAAAATCTTAGCCAAAATCCTAAAGAAATGGGGTATATATAGGCCAAAACAGAAACTAGCCGTTAGGCTGATCTGGCAGCCTGACAGGCCTAGCGGTCGGCCGGCCGGCCGACCGCCAACGGTCAGAAATGTGACTGTTGGGGCAACCCGGTCGACCGCACGGCGGACCGCCCAGATACAGAGAGCAGACTCTCTGATCCGGTCGGCCGCTCGGTCGACCGCCAAGATACAGAGAGCAAGGCTCTCTGATCCGGTCGGCCGACGGCCCACTGTGCCAGCAGACGTGCACAAGTCTGTGCACGTCGGTCGACCGCCCGGTCGACCGGCTTGGTCTGTCAGCACAGTTCTGGTCAGAAACACTTGTTAAAAATATTTCTAAAAATCTTTTATCTCTTGTAAAAATACCCAAAAATAGTTTTATCATTTTGCATTGATATATAAACATGTGATAAAATTTTAACTCAAATATCAAGCAATTTGAACTATTTTTGTGTCTTATCATTTTTATCAAAAACCAAATCTTGTATTTTATCAAACTTTGATTTTTCAATACATGAATAGGATAGTCAAAATAAGTTTGTCTAAGAAGTTTAAGCACGTATGTATATTGGACACATCTAATATACATAAAAACTAAGTAAACTTGTTTTGATCAATCTATTCATGAAAACAAAATTCAAAACATAAAACTTGTGTGTGTTGTGCACTTGAGCATATCAACTATACTAAGCTTTACAAATGGATCTAAAACACACTAAACTCTATGATATCTAAGTCTTCTTGACGATCTTCATCTTCAAGTCGACTCGATCCAAACTCCGTGATCCAACGAGTAAGGCTATGTATGATCTTGATGCTCGGGCTCGGGAATCACCAAGTGAAGGCTTCCAAACTCCTCATTTTGAAGCAATCACCAACTAATATCTTACTTAATGATCTGAAACTAAAAACACAAGATTATTAGTAAACATACTACATGAGTTAATCATCATCAAAACTAGAGAGGAAGGCCTCCGGGCCAACAAGTATATCTCGGGCCATGGTAGAAAGAACAGGAAATTGTTTTCTCTGTTCTTTCCACCATGAGAAAACATCAAATGTTTCCCATGGTTCATCATCATTTTCATTTATTTCAGCAGGCATTGTGTTCAAATATAAATTAAGTTCATCAATGAACCTGCTCCTGAAGAGTGTTTCTTTCTAGTATTAGAGGAAAGTAAACTTTTAAAATTAGATAATCTTTTACCTAAACTACTAGAAGAAGTTGTGATGGTGTAGGTGCCCTAAATTCAGAAGAAGAAGGGGGAAATAACTCATCTCTGTACAATGAGTACATTTCTTCTAAACGAGATCTAATTTCTAAAAGTAATTTATCTATATCTTGTTCATATTTAAACATAAAATAAAATTGGATAATAAAAGTTTTAAATTATCTATTTTAATTCTAGGATCCATAATTGCAGCAAAGAAAAATAAAAAAGGCATATTTTCAAAATATTTTTGAAAATTTTCTTCCATATTATGTACTGCCTCTTCAAGACTGTCATCATCTCTGTATGCAGCAAATACTTGAGCAATTTCATTAAGATTATAAAAAAAATAAGTTACATGTGAGATAATATGTACCAGAAAGTGCTTTTGTGGCAGTGTCAAATTTTTCTAGAAAAGTACAAAAATTTTCATATAATTTCCACTCTTCATCGCTAATATAAAGAGATGAACATTCATTTATTATAAAAATTGAATTGCTTGTTTAAAAGGAAGGCAATCTTTAATCATATAGTAGCTTGAATTCTAACGAGTTTTTACATCTGCTTGGAGTAGTTTTTCCTTTAGTCCACATTGTCGGCAATAACTTTTAAAAGATTGTCTCCTAGGTCCACTGTGTTTTATATGTAAAATAATTTCTTTAACTTTATAAATATATTTGTCTAAGATTTTTAGACCATCTTGTACACATAAATTCAATATATGGCAAACACATCTAACATGAAAAAGTTTACCGTCTAAAATCGGATCTAATACCGTTTTCAATTTTCTTATTGAAGCAGTATTTTCACTTGCATTATCAAAAGAAATAGAAAATATTTTATTTCCTATACCATAATTTCTACAAGTAAGAAAAATTGAATTTGCTACATTTGTAGCAAAATGTTTCTCAGAAAATTTAGAAAATGATAAAATACGTTTTTGTAAAATCCAGTTGTCATCAATAAGGTGAGCAGTAACACATAAATAATGAATAAGATTAAGAGCTTCCCATATATCGAAAGTTAATTAAATTTTTCTAGCATCACTAGTAAAAAGAGCCTTCAAAATATTTTTTCTATTTACAAATAAATCTTCAATTTCTCTAGTTATAGTTTGTCTGCTAATTCTCTTATGATCAGGAGCAAAAACAGATTTAAGATAATCAACTAATGCATCTGATTCAGTAAAAGAAAATGAAAGTTCTGCTCGAACAATAAATTCAGCTAACTTATGTTTATTTACTTCAGGCTTATATCTCCAAGTGGAGAGTGTGCCTGAATCAGCTAATATTTGTGCTTATTGTGGTGGTAAACCGTGACTTTTAGCATACTTTTTTTCATAGTGTTTATTAAGAACACCTGTACCGTATCCTTCTTTATGATAAAATAGTTGACGACAGTACTTACATTCTGCCTTCTTCTACCTTCAACAACTTTTTCTACGAAATGGTTCCACACTAGAGAGTTTTGGCTCTTACTTTAGTGGTTGCTTGTGCTTATGCTAGTTGGTTGTTGTGTTTCTGGAACTATAGTTTTATGCTGTGTTGTTTGTGTATCGTGTTGGTCTTGTGTTTCAGTAAAAAAAAGAACCAGAGATTGTGCGTGCATTGGTGATGTTGACATTAAAAGTTGAGAATATGAGGAATATTTAGGAGGGAAGGAAATAGAATGCCGACCTGTACCACTATCACTGGTATATGCAGCATGTGTATATGGTGCAAAACCACTGTAGCCAATTACGTAGCTTGACGAACTGTGATAGAGAGCAAATGCGGATGTTGGTGGAGTATAGTTGTATGGTGAGTAAGCGGCATATGTTGACGATAAGCTACCGCCAACATCGGTGTAAGGTGTGGCAGCTGAAGGATTGTGTGTTGATGAAGAGCTACCACCGGCTTCGGATGAGGTACTGCCAGTACTCCAGTTGGGCTCCATTAGACTAGACTAGAAGTTGGTAGAGATTTGTAATTGTAAGAGAATAAGGGTGATTTATAATAGAAGAGAGAGGGTTGAGGTGAAGTGAGATGAAAATAAATGAGGGTGGAGGGTATTTATAGAGGATTAGAGGTTAGGGTTTTTTTTTTAAGGGCCAACGGCTCATTTTTTAGCCGTTGGGCCTTGGGGGTGAAAAAAGAGCTCTTTTTCACCCCTAACGGCTTTATTTTGAGCCGTTTAGGGTTTAAAAAAAATTAAATTTCGAATTCAGGGGCCGCAGAGTAATTTTTCTCTCTAACTGTAATATAAAAATATTGGACTAAAAAAAAAAAAAAGAAGGGGGGTCGGGGAATTTTCCCCGACCCGATTCGTCCCGTGACGAATCACGGGACGAATCGGATTCGTCCCTTGTAAACGAGACGGGTCAACCCGTTCTGACCCGCCCCTAAACAGGCGGGTGCGGGTTGACCCGTGACCCGCACTGTGCGACTCCAACGAGTCGCACAGTGCGGGGCGGGGCGGGTCGACCCGCCCCATTGGCCAACCCTATTCAAAACACTTGATTTTTAATTTATAAATACTTGAAATAATATATTTCAACTTCAATGGAATGTATCTTATATTCGAATGTCGGAGAGTTATATTTGAGTTAGAAAGATTCGAGTTCAAATCTTTTTAAAAGAACACAAGCTTGTCTCGTATCTTACTTCTTCATACTCACCTGATTTTGCCCGTCAAGTATACTCATTTGTATGGGTACGGGCCTTATTCTCCGTGGAAGCTGCACCATTATTGGAAAATTGCATCAATTCTTTGGTGAGAGAGACTTACACTTCGTATTTTATCTCAAACGGGTACAAAAGGTGTTGCCCATTTCAGAAAGAAATACAAAAGAGTAGAGAGCAACAAACCACCATCAGCCCATCTTGGATCAATCTCTTATTTAATTAATCCCATAATTGACCATAACATGATGGAGAGAGAGAGTAGAGAGAAACCCCTCTCCCACTTATAATTAAATCCCCCCAAATATTAATAACTATAACAGTAACAACAATTAAAACTTCATTCCAATCACACACCCAACATATTTTCACTTACTATCTATCTACATTCACCAAATTAATTAAAACCTTTACCTTCATCGATCACTCACTGCCGGCCGCCACAATGGGAGGAGCTCGCCGGACCTCTGCGACGATGTCGGCGAGATCTCTGTGGTGCACATTGACCCTGAGCCCATACTTCATGAACAGAGTGAGGGACATCTTCTGCTCGATCTTGTGCCCCGCAGCGACGCTGAGCCTGTACCTGAGCAGCAGCGCCGCCGCAATGGACTTCATCTGCAAGTAGGCCAAGTCCTTGCCCAAGCAAATCCTCGGCCCGCCGTTGAACGCCACGAACTTGAAGGAATCGTGGGCATTGAATTTGGTCCCGTCCGGGCTCAGCCAGCGCTCGGGCTTGAACTCCATCGCGTCCTCGCCCCAAGTGGTCTTCAGTCGGCCAGCGGAGTAGATGGAGTAGGTCACGGCCGAGCCCGCGGGCACGAAGGTGCCATCGGGCAGCACGTCGTCTGCAACGACGTGCTTCGAATCCTCCGGCACGGACGGGTACAGACGCAGCGTTTCGGACAAGGCGGCCTTGAGATAGATCAACTGGTCTACCTCCTCAAAGGCCAGTGGGGAGGATAGCCAATCTGAGGGGTTGTTTGTACCCCTGGTGACCGCGAGAGCCGAGCAGAGCTCGACGAGGATTTTCCGTTCCACCGCCGGGTGATTCAACACCAGCCAGAAAAACCAGGAGAGGGCGACAGAAGAAGTGTCACGGCCAGCCAAGATGAAATTGAGAGCGACATTTTGCAAGAACTTGTCCGAGTAGGTTCCTTTTCTCATGAACCTAGACAACAGATTGTCGTTCTCCTGGTTCAGGTTCGGGTTCGGGTTCGGGTTCGAGTCGAGCTCGAGCTTGCGCGACTTGATCACGGCCGAGAGGTACTCGTCAACATGAGCGACCGAATCAGACAGCGTGGTCTCCATCCCCAGCCTCATCCACTTCTTGAACCTCCACACCACCTCTGGGAAAATGAACCTGTTGAGGCTGGCCTCCGTGGCCCGGTCGAAGGCCAAGGCAAAGGCGTTATCGGGCAGGTCCGGAGACAGTGTCTCCGGGTCTTTCCCGAACGTCAGCCCACAGATGTTATCAAATGTCAGTCTAAGCAGCAAGTCCTGCAGGTCGACAGGAGACATTGCCTCTGCCGCGGCCTGCAGAATGGGAATGAACCGGGTCCATATCGACCGGGACACCCACCGGGACATCGCAACCCGGAGCGTCCGGGTGGTGAATTCCAGCGCTGCCGTCTTGCGCTGGAGAAGCCAGGTTTCGCCGTCGGAGTTGAAGATGCCGTCGCCGAGGAGCTCGTGGAAGACGGCGTGCCAGGTGGGGCCTTTGGGGTAGTTGTCGAAACGGTTCTTGAGGATGTGTTCCAGGTTGCGCGGGTCGCAGGTGACGGTGACGAGCCCCTGCCTGCGGGCGAGGAAAGGGACGGCGCAGATGCAGGTCTGGTAGGTGCCGCCGGTGGACTGGAGGTTGTCGGCGATCCAGTCGTGCATGCGGTGGGCGTGCCGGACCAGGCTCGGGAGGCTGCCCATGAGAGGCCACACCCGCGGGCCCCGCAGGTTGGGGAGCAGCCGGGAGAACCAGAGAAAGTAGGAGGCCGCGAAGGCCATAGCAACGAGCAGCATTGCGGTGTCCATTCTACTTAATTAAAACTCTTCCCAAATTTAGGAAGAAAGAATCTGGGAGTGAGAGAGGGAGGAAGACGGTGATGAGATTTTATAGAGAGGTGATCAGTGAGTGTATATTAAAGAGGCCAGACTGGTATTTGTGTGTGTGGGGGTGGGTGGGTTGCCTCTCTCTGTCTGTCTCCACACACACTCAGCTCACACAGTTCGTGGTCACTAGGTGCAGCAGGGGCTGAGAGAAGGCAATTAATGTTGTCAGGGTGGTTGAGAATGAAATTAAGCTGGTGGTGGATTTAATACTGATAGTGGGTGATTTTGCAAAGAAATGGCAAGGGGAGGAGCTAACTGTTGAGGGGAAATGTCGAGCTCCATTATGGCTAGCATTCAATGGGGATTTTATGGTATTGGTGGAAGAAGTGAACAGTTTTTAGACAGAGCTGGCTTGCAATAAAAGAGAGGCCTTTGCGTTTAAAAGTGGGGGAAGGGGGAAGAGAGAGAGAGAGAGAGAGAGAGAGGAGATGAAATTGGCGAGAGGACTTGCTAGTTAGGCTGACCCCTGGAGAAGAAGAGTATACTCGGAAAATTCTTTCATATATGGAGCTTGGAGCTTGAAACAAAGGGGTGCAAGCGGGGAGGAAAGGGACTCACCAGATCCCTGGCCGTGACTATTTGAATTCAATTCGTGTTCCTGTTCAATCTGAACTCTATTTAAATGGATAGGTCAAAATTGACGTGGAACTGAGACTTGAACTCGGATCGTAGTTTTACGAGTTGCAGCTCAAAACAAACAGCCCCATAGACGATAAAGTAGCGGTTTGGACCCTCTCCAATGTCCATTTGCGCTGAGGCAATGGACGATTACTTCATGAATCACTGATGCTTGCTAATTTTAAGAAGGTTTACGAAATCTTCATATTCCTAATTTGGTTGTGATTTAAGCAGTTCAATAAAATAGAAGGATTTTCTACTCACTTTAATAGAAGATAAGTTTTTTTTTAATAAGAAACACTAATAGTAAATGAGAATTCTGTAAAGTTATTCCTACTTCTAAGTTAATCTAATATATCAAAGCTGCACAGATAACAATTTAGTAGTAATAACAGTGATAACAAATGACGACAACAACAACAACGGAAATGATGACAATAATGATGGTATTCTGGCTAATAGTGTCGATGATGCTAATAGGGTGACAATATGATAGTCGATGATGTTAATATTTTGGATGCCTCAAATTCATTAGAGAAAAATCAGGTTAAGATGGAGGAGTTACAAAACTTCAGAGATCGAGAACGGACATGCACTGACATGTGCACAAGACTATGAACAGGATAAGTCGACTAATGCAACAGATTAATAGACTTATCATATAGTTAGGCGACTAATGATGTGCAGGTTAGTCGACTGGGTCGTAACAGAGAGTAAAGATTTCAGATTAGTCGACTGATACATCAGATAAGTCGACTCATAGGGAGTCTAGTCGACTAATCTGTCAGAGTAATCGACTAGATAGACGGTTCTGGCAATTTCTTTTTGGGTTTTGAACCAATTCGAGTTGAATTCGAGTTTTTTTTTTCCTGAGGCGGTGTTGTTTGTATTCCTGGAGTTTGTGTTGGACTAGAATGATTCTAAAAGTCTATAAAAATTGTTGTAATTATGCTTAACAGGAATCAATCTGACAACTATTCAAGATCATTGAAATATCAACAATCTAATTGGCCAGGTCGGCAAATATCAGGTGGGAGGTTTTCCGTTCAATAGAACGTTCCTTAATTTAAGAACCACCTTTCAATTTCCTTCCTTGGTTAAACACCAATTAGACTGAATCTAAATCAGTCTCGATATACTGAATATCAGTATATCCCCTGTATAAAGAAATTAATTCACTTATACAGTACTTGGAGTGAGATACGCTTAGAGCGAATCTCCTTAAGACAATTACGTCCTCCGCACCGGTGCTAACGGGATAATGGACGCTGGTCTCCCAAGATACAACACTCCTTCACGGTATTTGGATAGCACTACCAAATCACCGTACAGTCGAACCGTAGTCAACCAGTACCTTTACAGGATCGTTGAAGCAGCGGGACAAGGACAAATTTCAAATGAATATTTGCCTTTACTTTGGAGTAGCACCCACTGTTGAGGAGGAAGGAAGGTTGAAGAATATTCTTCTTCAGAAGTCCCAGATTCATACAACAATTCTATAAAAGAATCTATTGAATTTTCTGAGCCCTCTTTCAGAACGAAGTTTGCAGAATCTCCTTTGGAAGTCGCTTCGGAAACCGAGTTACGGATTTCCCACTTCCCTTTTGAAAGTCACTTCAAGACTGAGAGAGAGAGAATCTGCCTTCACTTCAAGACTGAGAGAGAGAGAGAGAATCTCCTTCAGAAGGCAGATTCCTTTCTTTCTGTCTTGATGTTTTTGTTTCTGTGTGTGTTTCAATTGAGAGATCGGAGCGCTATTTATAGCGCTCCAGGAGGGGCCAACGGGTCCGAACCCAACGAAAGGTTGCAACGGTTCAGGTCTGAACCGTTGTAACGGTTCGACCCAACAGTCGCACCTGTTGGCTGTCCAACAGTCTGTTGGTTGTCCAACTGGAGCAGATTGGATCTGGATAGCGGGGCGGGTCTGATTCGGGTAGCGGAGTGGGTATGCTCGCAACCCATACCCGCAGACCCGATTCAAAAAGAACCAGGCCGGGTAGGGAACCCGAACCCGAACCCAGACCCAGACCCAGGCCCAGACCCGAGTCCGAGCCCGAGCCCGAGCCCAGCCCGGCACCGGCGCCGGCGCTGGCCGCCGCCGCCAGCGGCGGCGCGCGCATGCACGCATGTGCGGGCATAGTTCCCTCCTAATCGCGCGCGAAAACTCCAAGTACCCAAAGGGCACGCCCTTTGTTCTCAATTTTCTCTATTTATACACCACGAACTTCCATCCCATAGCCAATGTGAGACTAAATGCTTTTAGCTACCTTTAGTCCCATTTTGGCTTTGAATTAGGCAATCTTTAGACTTGAATATCTCATTCATTCGAAGTCGGAATTGAACATGTGAATATACCACGTTCATCCCCAATGGAAGGAGAACACACTCCAACCATCATCCAATTGATTCGATCAACGATCTCGCCATAATTCAACTCAAAGATTCTCATTTATATTCTTCAATTCCAACAATCCCCCACAATGAATGGAGATTCAAGGAAATGACACACAAAGAGATTGACTCTATTGTGAAAGGTACATTAGAAAAGAAACTGCATCAGGATAGGTGAACTAAGTCTTGAACCTTCCATAGCGAAAACTTTATCGGACTTACTGGCTAATCATGAACTAGGTCTTGAACTGTTAGCCGTTAGTGTAAGCCAAGTCAACAAGCTTCACACAGTGACTTTCCAAATTAACTTTGGTTCTCGGTTGTGTCCGTTTTGGCCCTGGACATTCTTGGTTTCAGAGAGTATCTTTAGGGAATAACAGCCTCCATAGAAATTCCCAAAGAGCCGACCCAACTCTATACTCACATAGGTGATCGTCCTATTAAGAGTAGTCTACTCTACTCCACTTGTTTAGTAACAAGATATAGGTATCATTAAAAGCGTTAAGCTTATCCTTAATCCACTTGTAGAAAAACACTTATGTGCACCTTAGGAATGGATTGGAGTCAAGCTCCCAAGTGCTTACTTCTGAGTTAATCATAACTAGTTTTTTCCTCTTGAACTTAGTCCGTGGGATCTCCAGTCGCTAAGTGAGGTTTCCATTAAGCTGACTCGGTAAGGTTAGGCTTTTAGATCCATTCCCCTCGATGCGCAGTTTATACGCTCTCCACTTAAACCTTTAGTAAGCGGATCCGCTAAATTATCCTTTGACGATACAAAGTCAATAGAGATAATTCTATTTGAGAGCAACTGCTTCACGGTATTATGTCTACGACGAATATGTCTAAACTTACCGTTGTATATAACATTTTGTGCCCTAGATATAGCTGCTTGATTATCGCAGTGTATACATATAGCGGGCACTGGCTTTTGCCATAATGGTATATCTTTCAAGAATTGTCGAAGCCATTCTGCTTCTTCTCCAGCCTTATCTAAGGCTATGAATTTCGATTCCATAGTGGAACGGGCAATACATGTTTGCTTAGAAGATTTCCATGATACCGCTGCTCCTGCTAGAGTAAATACGTATCCGCTAGTTGATTTTGATTCCTCAGAATCTGCAATCCAATTAGCATCACTGTATCCTTCAAGTACAGGTGGATACTGTCCATATCTCAAGGCATATTCCTTGGTATGTGATACGTAACCCAATACTCGTAGTAGAGCGGTCCAATGTTGATCACTAGGATTACTAGTATATCTACTTAACTTGCTTACAGCGTAAGCATATCGGGTCTAGTGCAATTCATCAAATACATTAGACTTCCGATAATCTGAGAATACTCTAACTAGCGTATTCCAGTTCCTGTATTCTTATGAAGGTGGACGTGTGGGAGAAAAGGATTTGTATTCTCCTTTATCCCATGATCCTTGAATCTTTCTATTAGCTTATCCACGTAGTGAGATTGAGATAGACTGATTCCATCTGGTGTTCTGGTGATTTTAATTCCTAAAATTACATCAGCAACCCCCAGATCCTTCATATCAAAACTGTTGGATAACATTCTTTTAGTGGACTTAATAATCTCAATATTAGTCCCAAGTATCAACATGTCGTCTACATAAAGACAAACAATGATACATGCATTTCCAACTGTTTTAGTGTACACACACTTATCACATTCATTGATAGTGAATCCATCTTTGATCATGACACTATCAAATTTCTCATGCCATTGTTTTGGAGCTTGCTTTAAACCGTATAAGGATTTTACCAATTTACACACCTTGTGTTCTTGGCCCTTGACTATAAATCCTTCAGGTTGCTCCTGTTGGAACCTATTTCGATGAAGACGTTCGTGAAGATCAATTCATTTGGAGCTCTTACACATGACGAATCAAGAGTCTGACATGATCAAGATGTGCCAAGAAGAGTTGATAGAGTGTGGGTTGTAAATGTGGAATAGCATGTAAAAGCCTTGACACAAACACACACTTCATTGGTCCATTAGTCGACTTGAAGTCTTTTATAAGTCGACTAACCCATTGACTAGTCGACTTACTCCAAACCCAAGTCGACTAATTCTGTGTCAAATATCTGACCCAACTCTCTGTTTGATAATTAGTCGACCGACAGTAAACCAAGTCGACTAATATCATTTTGTAGTCGACTTATAGAATTCCCCTAGTCGACTAATCCTTGACCCAGTCGACTATAAAGCAGTTGCAGTCGACTTGAAGTAGTTATTCTGAAACTGTTCTTCCAACGGCCACTGACCTAGTCGACTAATAGCTAAACCTAGTCGACTAATAGAAGGATTTTGCCTAGGTTAGTCGACTAACTCCATGGGCAAGTCGACTAATAGGCAGTTCTGACTGTTGGACAGTTTTCATTATCTGGTCTTTTGTGCAACTGTTTTCAACGTTCCTTTGATTCAAAATGCACCTGTAACTACCCTAACTTACCCTAGTCTTCAGCTATATAAGGGGTAGTTAGTCCAAAGGCCATTTACCAAGATTTTCCATCAGTTTTCCAAAAGTCAAAATCTAGAAAACCTGAAAACTGATTTCTAACTTCACTTCTTCACCAAAAGACATTTCCATTGTGAAGATTCTCTGAAGTTCTTGTTTCCTATACTGAACCTTGTCCACATACAGATTCAGTACCAAGGCTTATAGGATAAAAGAGTTGTAATTCTCAAAGTGTTCATTGTACACGGGAGGCTTCTTGGTTGAAGAGGCAAGTTGTACAAGGTGACCATTGTACACGGGAGGCTTCTTGGTTGAAGAGGCAGTTGTACAAAGGTAAAAGGTGTTCTCTTGGTGGAAGAGAAGGTGTACACATTTGGAGAAGGGGATTCGACAAGTGGTGTACATGTTGTATTGATTTTGGGTGGTAAGATCAAGGTTAAAGGAAAATCTCAAGCGGGTGGCTTGGGGACTGGATGTAGGTCACAAGGACCGAACCAGGATAAATCTCTTTGTTTGCGTTTGTCAATTTCTGAGATTTGTTTTCCTTTACATGCAAGTTATTTGTTTTATTTATTTGCCTAACGATTAATCCTTCCTGTCAAGTATTGTGTTGATTTGATTATAGATCCTACATTTGGTATAAGAGCGGGACCCAACAATTGGTATCAGAGCCCGGCACCAACATCAAGGTTCAAGGCAACAACCGGCGTACACGCTCTGATCCTACATTTGGTATCAAAGCGAGGGCGGATACAAGTCAACAACAAGGATGGCAACGGAGTTCTCATCATCTCAGTTCAAAGAAGGACATTCTACACAACGTCCACCGCTATTTGACGGAACCAACTACAACTATTGGAAGTGTAGAATGAAGATATACTTGCAGTCACTCAACTACGACCTTTGGAACATCGTAGAAGCATCATACACCAAGCCTACAACCAACTACAACGCTTGGAGTGAAGATCAAAAGAAAAACGCGAACCTTGACGCCAAAGCGATGAATGCTCTATTCTGTGCCCTTACCAAAGAAGAGTTCAACCGTGTTTCAACAGCAACTTCTGCACATCAAATATGACATACTCTTCAGGTAACACACGAAGGCACTAGTAAAGTTAAGGAATCTAAAATATCTGTTCTTGTCCACAGGTTTGAGTTATTTAAAATGGAGGAGAATGAAACCATATCCGAAATGGTTACAAGATTCACCGACATCACCAATACTCTTGCATCCCTTGGAAAGGACTACACCTAAGTCGAAAAAGTTCGAAAGATCCTTCGTGCACTCACACCAGAATGGGAGAAAAAGACAACCGCTATTGAAGAGGCGAATGATCTCTCAACTATGACATTAGAAAACCTAATCGGTAATCTAATGGCATATGAAGTGCAGTTAGAAGAAAGGAAGAAGGACGAACGACAACACCGTTCAAAGAAGAAAGAACTCGCCTTCCATGCATCTTCCGACACGGACAATGATGACGAAGAGGAGATGGCAATGCTCTCAAAGAAATTCAGGAAATTTCTAAAGCAAGGTAAATTCAAATGCTTTAATTGTGATAAACCAGGTCATATGAAGATGGATTGTCCTTTGCTCAAAAAGAAGGATAAGTACAAAAGCAAGAAGTTCAGAAAGAAGAAGAACTACGAAGCATCTTCAGAATACAGTGATTCCTCATCTTCTGATGAAGAAGAATCTACTGAACGTGTTAACCTATGTTACATGGCCATAGAAGATGAAGAGGTATCATTTTCTGAACTATCTGATGCATTCCATGAATTATTTGTTGATCTGAAAAATGAAAAACTGAAAAACAAAGTTTTATTAAAGAAAATGAAAAACTTTTACAGGAAAATTCATGTTATGCATCTGAAAAAGTATCTTCTATAAATTCTCAACAAGATGAATATAAAAAAATCATATCATCTTTGAAAAATGAAAATGAAAAGTTTATAAAAGAGAATGTTTTTCTGAAAAAGGAAACTAAGTCTTTGAATGAAAGGATTTCTATATTGGATAAAGACATGTTAGTTTTCAAAATAAATATGAAGATCTTTTGCAAAATGTGACTAAGTTTAATAAAGGAAAAGAAAATTTGAATGCTTTATTATCTTTTCAAAAGTTGTCACATGATAATCATGGTATTGGATTTGTTGCAAAATCTTCATGTTATAGTAATCCATATAGTTACTTTGTAAAAAGAAAGCCTAAGAAAATAAGTTTATATGGATTCCTAAATATTTAAATTTTCATGATAAAAATACATATATTGCTTCATACATGCATGATATATGTGATTCTTGCAATTATGTATATACTAACAGGGGGAAATCAAATTCTAAATGGATTTGGAGTCCTAAAGGTTAGATATGATCTTTTATATTTGGTACCAACTAACGTTTATCTTGCAGGTACCATATAAAAATTTTTTTGATAAGATCAACTATGTATATATGTACTAATATATTTGTTGTAGGGGGAGAACAAAATATTTCTCTATCTGTTATAACCCATTTCTGCAGGGGGAGGAAAAAGATAACATATTTTCTGCAGGGGGAGGACTTGTGCACACAAAGCGTCGTCATCAAAAAGGGGAGAATGTTGAACATATTTCGATGAAGACGTTCGTGAAGATCAATTCATTTGGAGCTCTTACACATGACGAATCAAGAGTCTGACATGATCAAGATGTGCCAAGAAGAGTTGATAAGAGTGGGTTGTAAATGTGGAATAGCATGTAAAAGCCTTGACACAAACACACACTTCATTGGTCCATTAGTCGACTTGAAGTCTTTTATAAGTCGACTAACCCATTGACTAGTCGACTTACTCCAAACCCAAGTCGACTAATTCTGTGTCAAATATCTGACCCAACTCTCTGTTTGATAATTAGTCGACTGACAGTAAACCAAGTCGACTAATATCATTTTGTAGTCGACTTATAGAATTCCCCTAGTCGACTAATCCTTGACCCAGTCGACTATAAAGCAGTTGCAGTCGACTTGAAGTAGTTATTCTGAAACTGTTCTTCCAACGGCCACTGACCTAGTCGACTAATAGCTAAACCTAGTCGACTAATAGAAGGAATTTTGCCTAGGTTAGTCGACTAACTCCATGGGCAAGTCGACTAATAGGCAGTTCTGACTGTTGGACAGTTTTCATTATCTGGTCTTTTGTGCAACTGTTTTCAACGTTCCTTTGACTCAAAATGCACCTATGACTACCCTAACTTACCCTAGTCTTCAGCTATATAAGGGGTAGTTAGTCCAAAGGCCATTTACCAAGATTTTCCATCAGTTTTCCAAAAGTCAAAATCCAGAAAACCTGAAAACTGATTTCTAACTTCACTTCTTCACCAAAAGACATTTCCATTGTGAAGATTCTCTGAAGTTCTTGTTTCCTATACTGAACCTTGTCCACATACACATTCAGTACCAAGGCTTATAGGATAAAAGAGTTGTAATTCTCAAAGTGTTCATTGTACACGGGAGGCTTCTTGGTTGAAGAGGCAAGTTGTACAAGGTGACCATTGTACACGGGAGGCTTCTTGGTTGAAGAGGCAGTTGTACAAAGGTAAAAGGTGTTCTCTTGGTGAAGAGAAGGTGTACACATTTGGAGAAGGGGATTCGACAAGTGGTGTACATGTTGTATTGATTTTGGGTGGCAAGATCAAGGTTAAAGGAAAATCTCAAGCGGGTGGCTTGGGGACTGGATGTAGGTCACAAGGATCGAACCAGGATAAATCTCTTTGTTTGCGTTTGTCAATTTCTGAGATTTGTTTTCATTTACATGCAAGTTATTTGTTTTATTTATTTGCCTAACGATTAATCCTTCTTGTCTAGTGTTTGTGTTGACTTGTGTTGTATTTTAGATCATTGTTGCCTACAAGAGATAATTCCGCAATTAGTCCTTATCTCAACGATCCAACAGCTCCATATATATCTCTTCATTTAATTCACCATTTAAGAATGCAGTCTTGACATTCATTTGATGGATATCTAAGTTATGCAATCCTGCAATTGCAATCAACATCCGAATGGACGTTATTCTTGTTACTGGTGAATAAGTATCGAAGTAGTCAAGTCCTTCCTTTTGTCGATAACCCTTGACTACTAATCTAGCCTTGTTCTTATCGATAGATCCATCGGGTTTTAATTTTCGTTTGAAAATCCACTTACACCCAATTGGTTTACTGCCAGGAGGCAAGTTTACCAATTCCCAAGTATGATTACTTAGTATGGATTCTATTTCGCTATTTATAGCTTCTTTCACATTTGTGCTTCTGGGGTTGACATAGCCTCTTTAAATGTTTGAGGCTCGCTTTCAATAGCGTATGCTATGAAATCTGGACCAAAAGATTTTGAGATTCTAGATCTCTGACTTCTTCTTGGTTTAGTTTCCGCATTAACAATTGGTTCCTCGGGGCTTTCATCCCTGAACGCCATCTCGTGTGTTCTTTTCCCAGAAGTCTTATCTGCTTCCCGTTTGTATGGAAAGATGTCTTCAAAGAACACATCATCTCTAGATTCGATAATCATGTTTACATGAATATCTGGTATTTCTGATTTATGAATCAGAAATCTGTATGCACTACTATTCAAGGCATAGCCTATGAATATGCAGTCCATAGTTTTTGCTCCCAACTTAGTCCTTTTAGGTAATGGTGCCAGCACCTTTGCAAGGCACCTCCACATTTTGAGGTAATGGTAGGAAGGTGTCCTTCCATGCCATAACTCAAATGGTATAAGACCAAGTTTCTTGTGAGGTACTCTATTTAGAATATAATTTGCAGTTAATAGAGCTTCCCCCTACAAGTTCTGCGGAGCTCCAGAACTTACGAGCATGGAATTAACCATCTCCTTCAAAGTTCTGTTCTTCCGTTCAGCAATTTCATTTTGCTGAGGAGTGTATGGTGCTGTAGTTTGATGATTATACCAAAACTAGCACATAACTCACTAAAATCATTTGATTCATATTCTCCGCCTTTATCGGATTTTAGAATCTTGATTTTCTTGTTGAGTTGATTCTCAACTTTGGCCTTATATGTTATAAACATATTTATTGCCTCATCCTTACTGTTTAAAAGATACACATAACAGTATCTTGTACAGTCATCAATAAAAGTAATGAAATACTTTTTATCGCCTCTAGTTGGCATAAACTTCAAATCACACAGATCGTTATGAATTAACCCTAAAGGTTTTGTATTTTGATCAATTGAGTGAAATGAATTTTTCGCCAACTTGGCCTCAACACAAATCTCACACTTGCGAATTTCTTCCAAGTTGAGTTTAGGAATATATCTCAGATTAGACAAGTTCTTTAATGACTTGTAATTTACATGCCCTAATCTAGTATGCCACAAAATAGGAGACTCAAGCAAATAAACAGAAGATTTTCCTTTATTTATAAGCTTCGATTACAAATACACAGACTTTTTGTCTACCACTGCAACATTGTCTTTAAAAAGACCATCAACAAGATTCTTGTTCTATTTGAGACGGCTACGACATTCATTCGCCTTATGCCCCTCTTTGTTGCAGATGTAGCAAGTTCCCTTGAAGCGCATGTTCTTGCCTTCTTGGACCTTGCCTTTGTACCCCTGAGAAGTCTTCTTCCGCTTTAAGCCTTTGGAAGTAGACGCTTTCCCCTTTGAGTCTTCGATCACATTGGCTTTTGCTTCATAGGAGTTTTTACTGCTCCTTTCCTCAGACTTTCTGTTGTCCTCCTCGATTCGAAGTCTCACAATGAGATCTTCCAATTTTAACTCCTTTCGTTTGTGCTTCAGGTAGTTCTTGAAATCTCTCCACGCAGGTGGGAGTTTCTCCACGATAGTAGCAACCTGAAATGTTTCAGGTAGGATCATACCTTCGGCTTCTATCTCGTGCAAGATAAGTTGGAACTCTTGCACCTGACTGATTACAGTCTTGCTGTCCACCATTTTGTACTCCAGAAATCGTCCTACGACAAACTTCTTGGTACCAGCATCCTCAGTCTTGTACTTCTTGTCAAGACTGGCCCATAACTTCTTTGCCGCTGTGATAGGACTGTAGACATTGTAAAGAGAGTCATCCAGTCCATTTAATATATAATTTCGGCAAAGGAAGTCACATTGAGTCCATGTATCAGTTGCAGGCTCTGGTGGATCTTCTTGCAGGAATCTGGCCAGATGAAGAGTGGTCAAGTATAAGAGCATCTTCTGTTGCCACCTCTTGAATTCTGTGCCGTCAAATTTTTCTGGCTTCTCCGGCTTCGGGTTAGGAAGTGGAGTTGGCATCAAAGCTTGTAGCTGCATGTTTGGTGCCTTGCTAGAGCTATCTTGATTAGTTTCAGACATTTTCTGCAAGTTCAAGCAGAACAGAAGTAAGAAACTTCAATAATATTGTCTTAAGATTGTTGTATTCTTACTTAACAGGAATCAATCTGATAACTATTCAAGATCACTGAAATATCAACAATCTAATTGGCCAGGTCAGCAAATATCAGGTGGGAGTTTTTCCGTTCAATAGAACGTTCCTTAATTTAAGAACCACCTTTCAATTTCCTTCCTTAGTTAAACACCTATTAGACTGAATCTAAATCAGTCTCGATATACTGAATATCAGTATATCCCCTGTATAAAGAAATTAATTCACTTATACAGTACTTGGAGTGAGGTACTCTTAGAGCGAATCTCCTTAAGACAATTACGTCCCCCGCACCGGTGCTAACGGATAATGGACGCTGGTCTCCCAAGATACAACACTCCTTCACGGTATTTGGATAGCACTACCAAATCACCGTACGGTCGAACCGTAGTCAACCAGTACCTTCACAGGATCGTTGAAGCAGCGGGACAAGGACAAATTCGAATGAATATTTGCCTTTACTTTGGAGTAGCACCACTGTTGAGGACGAAGGAAGGTTGAAGAATATTCTTCTTCAGAAGTCCCAGATTCAGACAACAATTCTATAAAGAATCTGTTGAATTTTCTGAGCCCTCTTTCAGAACGAAGTTTGCAGAATCTCCTTTGGAAGTCGCTTCGGAAACCGAGTTACGAATTTCTCACTTCCCTTTTGGAAGTCACTTCAAGACTGAGAGAGAGAGAGAGAGAATCTCCTTCAGAAGGCAGATTCCTTTCTTTCTGTCTTGATGTTTCTGTTTCTGTTTCAATTGAGAGATCGGAGCGCTATTTATAGCGCTCCAGGAGGGGCCAACGGGTCCAAACCCAACGAAAGGTTGCAACGGTTTGGTCTGAACCGTTGCAAACGGTTCGACCCAACATTCGCACCTGTTGGCTGTCCAACAGTTGCGACTGTTGGTTGTCCAACTAGAGCAGATTGGATCTAGATAGCGGGGCGGGTCTGGTTCGGGTAGCGGAGCGGGTATGCTCGCAACTCATACCCGATTCAAAAAGAACCAAGCCGGGTAGGGAACCCGAACCCAGACCCTGACCCGAGTCCGGGCCCGGCCCGGCACCGGTGGCCTGCCGGCGGCGGCGCGCGCGCATGCACGCATGTGCGGGCATAGTTCCCTCCCAATCGCGCGCGAAAACTCCAAGTACCCAAAGGGCACGCCCTTTTTTCTCAATTTTCTCTATTTATACACCACGAACTTCCATCCCATGGCTAATGTGGGACTAAATGCTTTTAGCTACCTTTAGTCCCATTTTGGCTTTGAATTAGGCAATATTTAGACTTGAATATCTCATTCATTCGAAGTCGGAATTGAACATGTGAATATACCACGTTCATCCCCAATGGAAGGAGAACACACTCCAACCATCATCCAATTGATTCGATCAACGGATCTCGCCATAATTCAACTCAAAGATTCGCATTTATATTCTTCAATTCCAACAATTCGCTTCGGATTCTCACTTCTCGCTGGAAGTCGCTTTGGAACTCTACTTCCTAGTTCAGAACGCAGACTTGCTTCTGCTTCAGAACTCAGATAGAGAGAGAGAGAGAGTTGTTTGCTGTTGGACCGAACGGTTGCAACGGTTCGGTCCGAACCGCTGCAACTGTTGGACATTCGCGGACGATTATGCCCCTCCCGGAGCGCTATAAAAGCGCTCCGGTTTCCCTTTCTCAGAAACACCAACAAAATTCCTTGGGGTGGTCTTTAAAGGCAAGTCAAGATAAATCAAGTTTTCCACTATTGAGAGCTGTGAGAGAGATATTCTTATAACTCTTGTAATTTTCTTCTCTGTTTTTCAATAAAGTTTCTCCCTTTTTCCCGCAGACGTAGGCATATCTTTCCGAACCACGTTAAATCTGGTATTCTTGTATTTGTGGTGATTAGTCTTATTGCTTTCTAGTGGTAGATCACTTTCATGTTTTTGCTGCAGAGCCTCTCGGCGTTCTCTCTTTTTGTATCGGTATTACAACCATTGGTATCAGAGCGATAGCTAGCAAGACAACCACAACAACCAAGTTCGAAATGGAGAAATTTTACGAAAAGTCTAACTTCTTGTTGTGAAAGATACGAATAATAGTATTTCTGGTGAAGGAGGGCACACACATGGTCCTTCTTGGTGCCGAGAAGAAGCCATCAAAGATGGAGGACGATGAGTGGAACGACATCAAATTCCGCGCCAAGGCAGCGATCATAATATGCATATCAGATGAGGTCCTCTATAACGTCATGAATGAGGAGACGTGAACTTTCGTATAAACTGAAAGTCTTTACATGACGAAGAGTTTGTCAAAAAGCGCTTCATAAAGAATTAGTTATACAGTCTTCGGATGAAGGAATGTACGCCTATTATACAACATCTTAATATTTTCAATAGGATCTTGAGTGATTTATTGGCTCTCGAGGTAAAACTAGAAGAAGAAGACAAAGCTCTTCTGTTACTCTCTTCTCTTCTATCAAGTTATAACCACTTGGCGATCACTATCATGTATGAAAAGGAGATCTCAGATGTTAGGCAGATGCTCCAAAATAACGAGAACTGATGAAGAAGACAGATTTCACAGATGAGGCCTCAGGATTGGCTATCAAAGGATAGAGGGGGACATCACGGAGTAGGGGAGCCATAAAGGATCCAAGCGTTTCTAGCAGTGATGCCTGCTACTACTTCAGAAAATCGGGGCACATTAAGAAAAATTGTTTCAAATACAAGGAGATACTGAAGAAGAAAGGCGGTATACATATTGATGAGGTAGTACCAGTGAAAAGTCAGAACAAACCGATGTTGTTGAAAAAGCAAATGAGAATTCATGTGTGTCCTGATAACTCAATCAGAAAAGGGAAAGTATTGATATGCTTGGTTATTTGACTTAGGGTGCACATAGCACATGTACCCAAAAAGAAAGTGGCTCAGCACATATAAGTCTTTCGATGAAGGCTCAATCCTGATGGGTAACAATGCCGTGTACAAGCAGCTGTCATTGACAACATCCGTATGAGAATATTTGATAGATATGTCCGAACCCTCACGAATGTGCATCACGTTCTGCATCTAAGGAAGAATCTTCTCCTATTGGGAGCATTAGAAGCTCAAGGGTGCAAGTTCTCAGGTGCAGATGGAGGTATTAAAGTTAGCAAGGACTCCATGACAATTCTTAAAGGAAATGAACTGTCACGAGAAGTGTCAGGACCGTTACGTGTTCCCCATCTTTCCATATCTGAGTTGGTTGAAGGGATGACGGGAAGAAGCTGAAAGGAAAAGGATAGAAGGGTCTCAGGATCCAAGAAATAGATTGTGAGGAAGGAATAGATAACACCACACTTGCGATTGGAATGTATATTCAAGACTCGTGCTCTCCAACTGTAAATTAATATATCATTAATCTGCCAACTAGTTGTACTGAAGATGTGAGAGCCTAAGCTCTGATACCACCCTGTGACGCCCCGATCCCGCGGAGACGTCACTGCGACGTATATACGCAGGTCAGAAATACCTTCACGTATATACGCTAAGCATCAGTACAGGCAAGAATCAGAGTGTGGAAGTACAGTAATAATATACATTCCAACAGAAAAGTACAAGTACATATTTATCACAGAGAGTAATACAATATTAGAGGAATATTACATCACCAGAAAATACAAAAGTACATAATATTGAGAGATATACATAACAAAAGCTGAGAGGTGCTCACGAGCAGTAAGAGGGGCCTCGAGAGCCAATCAGGAGAAGAGTTGGGAGGAAGAGCTACGGTGATGTCCAAGCTTCTGCTGCACTCTGATCGCCACGGAAGGATCCGTCACGCACTCTGATCAGGTACAACAAGGCCACCATGGTCCAGGCTCTAGGATTTGGACATGAGGATCTAAGGTTGTCAGGAAGCAACCCAGCGAGTACATGTGATAAAGCCAAGTAGCATGCATATCAGGCACACGTGTACAAGAAAGGTGTATCGTGAATATAAGCACATATGAACATGAAATGAGACAGTAAGTAAAATAACTAAAGGAAAATCAGTTATACAAGCCCACATTATCGATCAGTGAGATTAGTACGTCGAAGGAATAATCCAAATAAGGAAACCTTCATATATATATATATATATATATATATATATATATATATATATATTATATATATATATATATATATATATATATATACACCCTACACATCACGCCACTGTAATCTGAGTTTATATAACTTGAATTTGCCTTCACAATAACAGAATAATAAAACAGTATGGAAACCTGAAATAAGCAATCAAGTAATTCAACAAAGTAGCACAGGTATTATGTGTAAGTGGTGAGCAGGATAATGTATTGTATCACAGGTCTCCCAAGTATAGATCAAGTGTATAGCTAGTCAGATATCAGGAGCATGTTATTATTATGTTATTGGGACTCATCTGATTTGTATACACCACATACCTCAGCATACAGACCGGAGAGTAAGTTATTGAAAATTGATGGAGATCGACGAACCATGCTTAGAATGGGTCCCGTACATGCCCAGGACAACGGTCAAGGAGTATTCGGTACTGAGCCGGAATGTACCGCTAGGTACCGGGACTTATTGTACGCCCGAACAGGATAAGATGTCACCGCTCCCACAGGAATAGGCCTAGGGGCTTATAGCACACCCGGCAGGCAGGAGAGTAGGGGTGCCAGTACACCCCATGGAAACACCTGGTGGTCTCCAGGTCGAATCCAAGTATGTGGCCGCGCGACACTTTAAGATCATCATAAACATGGAGACTATATCGGTACTCATCAGTTTCTCCTATTCTGATGTAAGTTGTTCGATTATTACAGATTGTCCAGTGATAATGTCCACAGGGTATTCATAGTAATCCTGTATTCATGGTTATTCAATTACGGGATCAACAGGAGTATAGTATCAAGAGCCTCCCTTTTTTGGGTTCAAGTATACATGAGTTCAGGAACACAGAAGTTCAGGAGTACCAAATGTCTGGTAACAATATGATAATCATACTAAGTCCCCGTAAAAGTGATAATCATGAATATGCAATGTAATACAGGTGTCAGGTGTAATAGTATCCAGTTAGGTGTCACAATATCAGGTCAAATGTACTAGTACCATGTGAAAGCATGTCAAGTACATGATAGCATGACAATTATCAAGTGTCATATATCAGGTGTCAATATCAGGTGATAACATGTCAAGTACCGGTGTAAGATATCAAGTGTCAGGGATCAGGTGTCAAGTATAACATGTCAAATACCGATGTCAGAGTGTCAGGGATCAGGTGTCAAGTATAACATGTCAAGTACTGGTGTCAGATATCAAGTGTCAGGGATCAGGTGTCAAGTATAACATATCAGTGTCAGATAATTAACAGTCGGTGTCAGATAAGTTGAATACAGAGTTACAACATCATATATCAACTCGTATAGCGATGTATCATGTGCTAAAAGCCAGAGTAGCAATTGTTAGGCATGTAATTGTAGTAACAATACATCCACATATCGATATATCATGCTATAAACACTAGAGTAGCAGTTAGTAAACATGAATTGATGATAACAAAGCACTCGCTTAAATTTATATCAAGCCCTAGAATAGAATTAGTAGGGCATGAGGCAACACAAAGTACTCACCTAAAATCACCGAAAAATGCCGTAAAATCTCGAAACACCATAAACACGTACACGCTACTAATTCATATAAAATATATGTATATGTATATATATTTATATATATTAGAGAGAAAGAGAAGTGGGAGAGAGGGAGGATTAGTTAGAGAGGGAGGCTACACGAGAGAGAGAGAGAGAGAGAGAGAGAGAGAGTTGTGAGAGAGAGAGGGGAGTTATGTTTGGAAATGAAGGGGTAATTAGGGAATAAGGAGAGGGTAAATAGGGGAAATAAGAAATATGGGTAAAATAGGAAAGGAAGGAAAAAAAAGAAGAAAAGAAGAAAAGAAAGAAAGAAAGAAAGGAAAGAAAGAAGAAAAGAAGGAAAAGAAAGAAGAAGGAAGGGTGGCTGGCCGGCGGCTCTGGCCGCCTGGGCAGCGGTACCACTGGAGGGGGGCGGCGCGGCCTAGGCTCGGGGGGGGGGGGGAGGGGTGGTTTGGTTTGGTGTTTGTTGTTAATGTTGTGATTGTTGTTGTTGTTGAAGGTGATGGTGGTGGTGGTGGTTGATGGTGGTGGTGTTGGTTGAAGATGGTGGCATTGGAGAGTTGGAGGAGGAAGAGGAGATGGTGGTGGGGTGGTGGGAGTGGAGGAATTGGGGGTTTTGATGGTGAATTTTGAAGAAGAAGAGGATTAATGGTGATGGGTTTATGGAGAAATTGGAGGAGATGGAGTTGAGTTTGAAGAGGAGGGAAGTGGGGAAGAGAAGGGGGAATCTAGGGGGACGACGGTGCCGGCTGGGGGGTGGCAGCGTTGGCAGCTCTGGTGAATGTGGCGGCTGTGAGGGGAGAGAGGGTGAGTGTGTTGGTGGGAGAGAAGAAGAAATGGAGAAGATGAGAATGTAGGAAGGAGAGAAAGAAAGGAAAATAAGAAGAAGGAGAGGGAGAGGGGAAGTATGGGAAAGGAGTGGGGGGATATGGGCTGCGGGTGCAGCTATTGGCAGGTTGCAGGGGATGGGGGGGCATGGAGAGTAGGCAGGGGAGAAAGAAAAAGAAAAAGAAAAGAAGAAAAAGAAAGAAAAGAAAAGAAAGGAAAAATAAAGAAAAAGAAAAGAAATAAGAAAAATTAATGAATAAATATATTATTAAATTATTAAATTATTAAATTAATAGGATAACCTGGGTATTAAGTAGAGGACTGGAGAAGAGAAAAGAAAAGAAAGGAAATATTATTATTATTTAAATAAGGTAAAATTTGACTGTTTCAGAAACGCACCGAAAAATTCTCAAAAATATAAAATATTATTGTAATATATTTGGTGAAATCAGATTCAAGAAATTAAATCTAGTTTTCAAATTAAAATCTTAGAATCTTCCGGCGATACCAATTGACGCCAAAATCGGTCAAATTTTGATAAATTCAGAAAATCTCAAAAAATGTATTTACATAGAAAATGAGATTCTAAGAAGGAATGTGAAAGCTGTTTCTAAAAATTCAAGTCCATTTGAAAGCTAAAAAAATCTGAGAATAGTCAGCGATGCCCATCGACACCAGTTTTGAAGATTTTGCAGAATAATTCTGAAAATTCTAAAAAATTCTAAAAATTCTAAAATATTGGAAAACAGTATTTGAAATTGAAATCGATCAAATCGAACTACTAGAAAGGTCAAATCAGGCAATATGCTGGTATCGGGTTCCCGCTCTATGTCAGGGCAGACTCTAAGACGGAGAATCCAGATCCATACCAAATAACATAAGCAATCACAACCCAAAAACAAATACTGGAAGAAAATTAAAACAATATGGTCAAAAAATCATGACATGTATCTGGGTACGTATCCCGGGAACGGGGTGCTACATGTACAATATGAAAGGTAGCATTATTGTTGGTGGCAATTCAGCAGCAACGGAGAAGAACACTACAAGACTTTGGCACATGCGTCTTGGACACATGAATGAGCGAGATTTTCAAGTCCTACACAACAAAAAAGTTCTTTCAGGTATCAAATATTGCAAACTTGGCCTATGTAATTTTGCATTATAGGTAGACATCATAGAATAGTTTTCTCTGCATCATAACACAAGACAGAGGGCTTGTTAGATCTCATACACACGGAGGTGTAAGGACCTTCACCGTTAGCATCCATTGGGCTGCAGGGTACTATATTACGTTCATAGATGACTTCTCCAGAAGAGTTTGAGTATACTTCTTGAAGTAGAAATTGGAGGTATTTCAGAAGATTAAGGAATGAAAAACTATGGTGGAGAATCAGAAGGGCCGAAAGGTGAAGTTCTTGAGGTTCGGCAATGGAGACAAGTATAGCTTCGCAGAGTTCAAAGTTTACGCGACAGGTGAAGGCATCGAACACCAGTTAAATATTTTAGGGCCACCAAACATAAAGGAGTAGCAGAGCGCATAAATCGAACACTTACAGAGAGTGCACGCGTATGAGATTACAGGCTGACATATCAGAAGGATTTTGGGTAGAAACGATGTCATGCATGTTATCTAGTTAATAGGTCACCATCTACAGTCGTTAATCTTCAGATTCCAGAAGAGATATGACGAGGAGAGTCTGTGGATTATTCAACCTTACGAACTTTTGGTTGCTTGGTGTACAATTTGGTTGATGTCAAAAGAGGAACAAATTTCAAGTCCAAGTCTATGCGATGCATTTTTATCGGGTTCACCAAAGGAATTAAGGGTTTCAGACTTTGTGATCCCAGACGAGGAGTGCCTTTACTAGCAGAGATGTGATTTTTGATGAAAATTCAATGTTGTAAGAAAAGTTAGAGACAGATAAGGCGTAAGGTGAAGCTCCAGACAGTTCAACAGATTCTCATGCAAAGGAGGTTGAATTTTCAGGTGGCCTTAATAAGCCTGACGGGTTAGATAAAGACATCTTAGATTCAGACGTTGATGAGAAAGAGGCTACTCAGCAGTAAGCTAGATCGTTAAAGCGGTCAAACAGAGTTTCGGTGCCACCAGCAAGATATAATGAGAAGATGATCATCTCTCATTCGCATTAGTAACTGAAATATGAGATCCTAACAGTTACAGGGAGGCGATCGAGATAGATGATAGCAACAAATGAATTACAGTCATGGAACAAGAGATGAAGTCTTTGGATAGAAATCAAACATGAGAGTTGATAGAACTTCCAAGGACTCTAAAGTAATAGGTTGCAGATGGGTCGTTCACAAGAAGGACAATGGGCAGTATAAGGCAAGATTAGTTACTGAGCGATATACTCAGAAAGAGGGTATTGATTACAATGAGATCTTCTGTTCTGTAGTCAAGCATACATCTATTTGAGTATTGTTGGCAATAGTGCCTCAGTTTGATCTAGAGTTAGAGCAGTTGGATGTCAATACAACATTTCTGCACAGTGAGCTAGATGAGAGGATATACATGAAGTAACATGAATGGTACATTCAGTAAGATCAAGAAACTAAGGTGTCTCCTCAAGAAGTCCTCTATAGATTTAAACAATCTCCAAGGTAATGGTACAAACAGTTTGACTCTTTTATGATCAAGGCCAAATACACTCGTTATGAGTATGACAATTGTATCTATTTCAAGCAGTGTAACGATGATCTGACATACTTGCTATTTTATGTCGATGATATGCTGATTGCTGCAAAGAATAAGGCACATATCCAGAAGCTTAAAGCTCAGAAAGAAAGAATTCAACATGAAGGATTTGGGAAAGCCAAGAAGATCTTAGGCATGGAGATTACTTGAGACAGAGGTTCAGGCAGACTTTGGCTATTCTAAGAGAACTATGTTTTAAAGGTGTTGGAACGGTTCAACATGGCAGAAGTAAGACCATTCACTACTCCTTTAAAAGATCACTTCAAGTTATCCTCCAAACAATATCCACGATCACAAGAATAGGAGGAAGAGATGTCTCGAGTACCATATGTTAATGCGATGTCATCACTCATGTATGTTATGATCTGCACTAGGCCTGACTTAGCGTATGCAATTATTACAGTAAGTCGATTCATGTCGAATCCAGGCAAGCAATATTGAGAAGCAGTAAAGTGGGTGCTACGATATCTACGAGGGACTGCGAGGTTAGACTTGGCATTTTAAAGATTGAAAAAGAGAAAGCCTAAGGTATTACAATAATGTTCATACAGATTATGCAAAAGATCTTGATCAGCGAAGATCAACGACGGGCAATGTATTCACGGTAGATAAGTGCGTCATTAATTGGAAGACGGAATTGCAAAACACAATTAGTACTAAAAAGAATCCGACAAACATCATGACAAAGATACTCCTGGTGGAGCAGTTCAGAGCATTTCTGAACTTCATTCTAATTCTTCAAAGATAAAGAGGAGAACGAGCTCTTGGGAGAAATCATGTGAAGTCACAAAATGGGTGAGAAAGCTCGGTGAATATTGAAAAGGTCAATTTCTACACGGAGACTCAATGAATATGAGTCAAGGTGGAGATAGTTAGTATTTTGGGAACATCAAATTCATTGGAGAAGAAATCAGGTTAAGGTGGAGGGGTTAAAAACTTTAGAAATCGAGAATGAATATGCACGGACATGTACCAGACTATGCACATGATAAGTCAAAATGCAACAGATTAGTCGACTTATCATATAGTTAGTCGACAATGATATGCAGGTTAGCCGAATGGGTCGTAATAGATAGTAATGAATTTTAGATCAGTCGAGTAATCTATCAAAGTAGTCGACTAGACAGATGGTTCTGACAGTTTCTTTTTCAGGTTCTGATTCCAGTTCAAATTGAATTTGAGTTTTCTTTTCCTTTGAGGCTGTGTTGTTTGTATTATTGGAGTTTGTGTTGGACTAGGATGAGTCTAGGAGTCTATAAAAATCCCTTAAGGTGGCCTTTGAAGGCAAGTGAAGAGAAATCAAGTTTTCACCATTGAGAAATGTGAGAGAGATTCTTATAACTCGTGTAATTTTTTTTTCTTTGTTTTTCAATAAAGTTTCTCCCCTTCTCCGCGTGGACATAGGCACATCTTGTCGAACCACGTTAAATATGGTGTTCTTGTGTTCGTAGTGATTAGTCGTGTTACCTGCTAGTGATATATTGCTTTCACGCTTCTGCTGCTGAGCCTCTCGGTGTTCTCTCTTGTTGCGTCGGTATCAACAACAAATGACTAGATGTGCTGGTGGCGTCGATGTTGGGACGGGACAATAGATTGCCAATGGTGGCCGCATCATCATTGGTGTAGAACTATGGGTTAGGGTTATAGTGTCTATATAATAGTAAAAGTGGCAGCATCGACGTGGACGGTGGTATAGTGACTGCACAGCATACGCGAGGAGAAAAATGATTGTGAACTTTTAGTAATAATTATAACTTTCGTAAGATTCCACCAGGTGGAGATGCAATGTATACGTTTATCACTGACGGAAACGCGCTCTCACTGCAGTGGATAATGCGACAACCGATGATAAGTTTGATATTTTCACGGGCACAGTCTGCATGCCTGTAAGCTCTCAAAGTTCCGAAGCAAAGAAAAACCTAAATGAGATAAATTTTCATATAGAATTAGATATTGACAAATTTGAAACCACTACAAATAATCATTGCCTCTTTAACGCAAATATCTATGGGGTTCGGCTCATGTGCCACATAAGAGTATAAGAGGGCCAATCTCGTGTAGATTGACCCTCTTATAATATTATAAGAGATTCAAAACAATTAAAGCTTTGCTTCCTTCAAAGCCGACATTTTATCCACGTGTCAATGCAAGATTAGCTCTTATAATGTGTGTGACTTACACACATGAACTGAATCTTATAAACACTACCGTCACGTTGGTTGACTAACTTAACATACATAAGAAATTAATGGACTTCCGAATCACTGCACGAGTAGTCCTTAGACAAAAATTTAGGATTTTATAGTCATCAAATAACAGTTTTTATTTCCCCAAAACAAAATTTTAGAATTCCCTATACAATATAGTCTATACTTGTTAAAGAGCTAAGGAAGAAGTCATGGACAAGTTTATAAAATTACTTTATAATTAAAAGATATTTAGATAAATACGTATTTTTTCGTAATTATTATCAATTAAATTTATTTGAATTCTTCCCAAGTCGGTCATTGTCTTTCTTTAATCTTATGATTAATTAGTATTAAACACTATAAGCAATCCCAACTCTCTACCCCTCATGTCAAAAATGATGATGCACAACATTTAGATTGACATTTATAGCTAGAAAACAAAGGCAAAAAATCGAAAGCTCTAGACTGCATGCTGCTCAATATTATTTTTATTGGCTTGTAGTGACCCAATACATTTGATGCAACTTTTGTATTTTGCATTTTACTTTATAATTCGGTGATAGTAAAGGTTACATAAACATTGATATGACCTAGAAATCAACTTTTCCGATATTTAGGGAGAATTTTTGAAATTCAGAATCGAGCATTCATATATATGTTCTACTGATAACCTTGTGCGGTGGATAAAAACTGGCTTACCGTGAATCGAACTCAACACAAGCGATTTGAGGTGCTCCCCGGGTGATACCTATCAGAACACGGAAAAGAACACTTTTCAAGTTAAGAACATTGGTGCTATGATGCTGGCCTAAAATTCTCGGATATGAGAACTAGTAAGTGAAATAGTAGGAAGGACTGATAGAGGAAAACTATCGGTATGGTGGAAGGATGAACTAGCACAGGGATCTGCCAGTGTGATGATGGACAGGAACATGAAAACTTTTAGTGTAGTGGATGGACAAGCACATGTAGCTGTCAGTGTGATAGAGTATGTGTGTGCTTTGAGGATTAAGGAAGCGATCCCCTTTCTCCTGGGAGAAAAATGATCATATATACACCTGACATGGATGCCGACATGGGGGTGGAATTGACGCGCCACTGTAACTACATGATCTACGCGTGCTGGATTTGTTGTAACGGTCGTGATCATTGGTGTTGGTTGGTGGGATTGCGTGCCGAAAAATCTGCCACTGTCCACAACTGTCCGCATTGATAATGGCGTTACACGTTATGAATGTAGGGGAGGAAGGCGTTGCATAAGTATCGGTAGAGATCATGAAAGATTTTGTTAGCCCAAAAGCCCATCACTGTAATTTTGATGATGATTAACTCATTTAGTTACAATACTAATGATCTTGTGTTTATTAAGTTCAAATATTCAATCAAGATCAAAAGATTTGAAGTCAAATTTTGAAGCTAACACATGTTGATTCAAGAGCTCGAGCTTCTAGATCGCATCAAGTACTCAAAGAGGAGTCTAGCTCATGGATCAAGTTTCGATCAAGTCAAGATGGATAAGAAGATTTTCAAGAAGACTTGATTTCTAATTTATAAGTTTAACATTTTTGTTTTAGATAAATTGTAAATGATAGATTAGTTGTGGATTGCTCAAGCGCATACACACACATACAAAATTTATATATTATTTTCATGTTAAATAGTTTTAATTTTTAGTTTAACTGTTTTGATTTTGAGTTTCAAGAATACATCCTTCGGTTTCATGAATAGATTGCATCAAAACAAGTTTACATGATTTATATGTGTATTGGATTCTATTCATATACATTATTGTTTCATATTGTTTAGATAACTTATTTTGATGAGTTTATTTCATGGGTTTAAGTTTTATATTTATCAAAACGTATTTTGGAGTTTATTGTCAAAAACAAGTATATTTCATTTACTATATGTATTAGATCATTTCCATTCACACTATACTTCAAATGTGTTTTAGTATCTTATTTTTGTATTTGAACAAATTTTGAAAAAAATCAGTTTTTCATTTAGAATTTGGTTTTTGGAAAAATACCGGTTTCAGCTTAAGCTTTAAATTATTTACCTCAAAAATAGTTCAACATGTTTGTAATATGTGTTGATTTTTGAACATACATATTTGTACTTCATAGTGTTTCAATGAACTTATTTTTATGGGATTTATGAAAATTTTATTGGTATTTAAAATGTATTTAAAGATGTTTAGAATTTGGATCTGGGGCTGCTTGCGGTCGATCGACTGGTCGACTGAAGGCAAGATCAGTCGACCGAGCGGTTGACCGACATGCACACATGCACGGCCCATGGGATCGGTCGACCGAACCGTTGACCAACTGGCACTACCTAAGTCTCGGATAGGTGCCGGTTGACCGATAGATTGTCACGCCCCGCTTCCCAAAATACGTTGAAACGGAGTCGCGATGAGAGTCGACGACGTATATACGCGAGGAAAATATCCCATGTATACATGCTAAGCCTAAAGTACCTGAAAAAGCTATAAATCTAAACCATAATAAATTAACGATCACTGCAATATCACATATAAGCATCCACACATAATATCATATAAAAAGAACTAGAATAAAGACTGAATCTGATATCATGTATCAAGAAAAGTACAGAAACATGAATAAAAAGAGAGAAGAATACCAGAATTAAAAAGAGAGAAACTCTAGCTCCTCGCGGAGCGTACGAGCTCAACGAACACCTGAACAAGAGCATAAAACATCCAGTATCTGGACGTGCAAATTCAGGGTCGTCAGAAGCGACCTAATGAGTGTGTGTAAAGGGAAAGGTGCTCGTGCATAAAAATAATGTAAGTAATAACAAAATGATAAACTGAAATAAAAGATAACAGAATAATCAATATCAAGAACATAAATATGAATGATATATAACTGATATCATGATAAAAGGAAACAACTAATGTCAAGATGTGTAACTTAGCATATGTCACTAATCTGATATACAATCCGGTCATGTGTACAATCATATGTCTATCATAACTTATATGAGTTCAGTCAAGTGAGTACAGTCAATTACAGTACATAATAACAGTTTATCATTATTAATTATGTCAGTAAACACCAATTGCCACTTGTAATAGACACATCTCATACGACGCCTACTACACATGTCAACTAGGGTCCAAAGTTATTGAAACTGATTGGTTGGAGACATTTTTCATTCTTTAGGTGGGTCCCGTACATACCAGGGACCACGGTCCAAATGCCTGACGCTGAACCAGGCCCAACCGCTAGGTAGTCAGTAACAGTAACAGTACTCATAGTATCACTGAGGAACAATACTCAAAGTAACACTGTGAAATAATAAACAGATGGGATGTCAGTCATCCTCCGGAACCCTGCAGTGGAACCGTAAGTCGGCTGCACAAGCTGTATCCTAGGTCCACCCAAATACAGACGCTATCTCCTCCATCAATTTTCCAATCCCAGTGTAAGTTATCCATTTATATTATTATTTAATTCAGTCATGACAATCAATGTCCATGTTACTTATAATGCTGGGACGATATGGTGACAGTAACAGTACAATATAACAGTCAACAGTAATCTATACACGGTGAACAATAATAGTAACAGTGAACGGTAATAGTAACCGTGTATACGATGATTATAGGACTGTAAAGGGTGTTACGGTTAAATAATACTTTCTCAGTAACTTTCAGTAACATGAATCAATACAGTAACAGTCCTGTACCGTCTATTCAAAGTTCAATCTCATAAAAACTGATCAAGATCTCATCTTCTTGTAAGGAATCCATCAACCCAATATCTTGATGCAGTGATAGTAAACATCAAGTACCAATCTATGCCAAGATAATCCGGTATAGTAAAGCATAAGTCCAATAAATCAATAACTAGTTCTCTCATTGTTACCAATCTGTTCTTATCCTCTAACTTACCAATACCATGATTAAACAATAACTGCTATCATCTCTGAAGTACAGGATCACCAATACCAACGAAATCAATCCCATAATAACTCTATCTCTATAACAGAATAACAACAATAATTAGGAATCAAACATGAAGAGCAGTCTACTGATATCCTCAAGGTCAACTAAGTCAACAGATATCGAAATCACAGATAAAGAATGAAATATCCTTAAACGACATGAAACCCAAATGGTCTATATCTGATACTCAACTTCAATTAAAGATTATCAATACTCGAATGATATGATTAGTAAATAAATCTCAAATAATCACAACTATAAATTCAGCTACGTCAATTCCATCTAAATGCTGATCAACATCGATAAATAGAACATAAACCTCAGAATGACTCTAACTCTGAATAAGTTCATGTACCGATCCAAGCATCAAGAATTCTGTTCCCTTAATAAAGTAACATCATAACTAATCCATTCTCTATATCAAAATGAATCATCATCTAAATTATCACCAATGAATAAATATTAAGTCTGATAAACATTCCACATAAAATATACATTTCAATCACAGTCACAAAACCAATCTTTTTAAGATCAATCCCATAGACAGACTAATGTACATCATAACTAAATCCGAATCTGAAAAAGTAACCATCTACACATGAAAAGGTATAAGTCTAATATCTTAATATCAAAATACAAGGTCCATATACATCTGATGCTCAATATAAACTCGGCTAGTCAGTCAATAGATCGAATCCAGTCACAGTCTTAGGGTAACTAATACTAGGCCAAAGCCAACAACGATAAACTAGCAACATATGAAATGACGTTGATACAAGCTCATATCAACTATGTAAATAAGGTGAACAGCCATTGATGTCTCATGAAGTGATACAAGTAATTGAAAGTACACCTAGAGGGGGGTGAATAGGTGTATGGCTAATCTAATGACAAATGATGCGGAATTAAAAACTAATTGCAACACACTTAGTGTAACCAAATAGTGTATCCGAATTCTCGGTGACGGGCTCTGAACTATCTCCTCTAAATTCCTCTAGATAAGAGTTGAGGTGCTATGTAAAGCTTTCATGGTTCAACACAAGTGAGGCACACAAACAATACTAAGCATATAAGTATAATATGAACAATATAAAATAATGCAAGGTATAAAGAGAGAGTTAAGAGATAGTGGATCAATCGCAAACACCGAGATATATTTCGAGGTTTGAGCCACTGTTCTACATCCCCGCCTTCACATAAAAGGATTTTCACTATATCGTCCACACAGGACTTCCCACGCAGGGAACCTCCACTGAGGATTTGAGTAATACAACTTTGGAGTACACAACTCCTCTATCCAAGAAACACAACTTCTACATAAGAGGCAAGGCACAACAACAATCACCTCTACACTTAGAGGGATGGGCGCTTAGCCAAACAACAATCACCTCACACTAGAGGGATAAGGTTCAAAGCCAAATAACAACCATAATCACCTCTACACTTAGAGGGATACTAACAAAACCTCCAGAATTACCTCTACACAAGAGGGATGCCAACAAATACAAGAAAGGTTACAACTCTTGGTGATCTCAAAGACCACAAACTAATTTTCTCACCAAAACAACATTCTAATAGATAGGATAGATAAATAGCTCAAATGTGAGAAAATAAAATGTTAGAAATAAAGAAAACACTAGGGAAAATTTCCAAATAGATATTGAAATCAAGATCAAAAACCAATTCCCAAAAGACTCTCTTTTCTTTAAATTTTCTAACACTTTAAAAACAAATAAAAATAAATCTTTTAACCACAAAAACTCTTGCTGAAAAACTCTTGAAAGATGTAAATAAATTTCTTCTCAAATCTCGATGAAATCAGCTAAGGAGGGGGCTATTTATAATCCTCCAAAAAATCTGCTCGTTGGCAGCGAGGAAAGGGCAAAAATGCCCTTCCGGTCGACCGCCTGGTCGACCGGGCCAAAGCCAACGGTCGACTGCCCGGTCGATCAGCCCCCACCCGAGAGTGGGGTGCTTTCAGTCGGTCTACTGCGCGGTCGACTGGCCGAGTTGGCTGGCCTTTGTGCACGTCCCGTGCACATCGGTCGACCGTGATGGTTGACCGACTCCTGATCCGATCGACCGTCCGGTCGACCGCCAGAGTAGTCTGGCTAGGATTTAAAACTTAGGTATTTTGATTCCAATTAAATCCCATAAAATAATAAAAAATTTCACAAAAATAAGTTCTTTTAAGATCTTTGAAATACAAATATGTGTGACTAAAATTCAACACATATTACAAACTATTTGAACTATTTTTGTGATATTGAAATTAGGCTTTAAATAAAAATCGGTATTTTCTAAAACTTGAATTTTTGAAATGGAAAACTGTTTTCTTCAAAACTTGTCTAAATACAAGAACATGATATTGATATAACTTTGAAGCATATTGTATATGGATAAAATCCAGTATATATATATATATATATATATATATATAATATATATATATATATATATATATATATATATATATATATATATATATATATATATATATATATATATATATATAGGTTTTTGACATGAAATCAAAAATCGGTTAAACCGAAAACCGAAACCAATAAACTTAAAAACTTGTGTGTATGTGAACTTGAGCATATCAATACTATCTAATCTTTACAAGATCTAAACACTAAACTAAAATACAAACTGAAGTCTTCTTGTCTCCAAGCTGACTCGATCCAACGAGCTTGAGTCCAACCGAGTGCTAGATGCGATCTTGACGTGCAAGCTCTTGAATCACCATGTGGTAGCTCCAAAACTCTTTTGTTGAAGCCAAACACCTACTAATATCTTGGTCAATCACTGAAACTAGATATCACAAGATTATTAGTAAAGTATAACTACATGAGTTAATCAACATCAAAACTAGAGTGATGGGCCTCTAGGCCAACAATCTCCCCCTTTTTGATGATGACAAACTCATGGAGTTATATATTTATGGATTAAAGTTAAGCTTCATAGAAACTCCCCCTTAACTCATGCACAACAATAAACAATAAAGATATTCAATGAATGCATAAAATAAATAACACATATATGCATAAATGAAGAATACTTCTCCCCTTTTTGCATAAACAAAACATATATGCTTTGATACTAATTGAAAAAATAAACATGCATATGAATGACATCAACATGCATATATAAATTCTCAAAACATACATATATGAAACTCCAAATTTCTCTCCTTCTTTTTGTCTAATCATCAACAAAGGGGCATAAATAAGCTCAAAAAAATTTCTTCCTCTTTTTGTCAAATCAAACAAGAAGGATGAATATGCGATATACATTTATGAAGAGGAGAGACATAAAGTTAACTCCCTCTGCATACATGCATTACATGAAAAGAGATGACTAAACCCTAAACACATAATGTATAATAAACAATGTATAAAAGGAGATGTGAAGCTCCCCCTACACACGTGTAAAACATAGAAAAGAGAGGTCAAGTTCCTCAATATGAAATACACTCAACATGAATCTATATATAGAAATGATGTTAAGCTTCCCTTGCATATAATCAATACATATCAAAACGATATGATATGAATTGAAAAATATATCAATATGTGATAAAGGTATACATCGAAACATTGTGATACCAATTTATGATACCAATTGAAAATGAATAAAATATTTTTGAGATACCAATTGAAAGTAAACAAAAATTTTAAGATACCAAAAGATACCAATTGAAAAGTATCTTGATATCAATTTAAAATATCTTATAAATTATGATATCAATAGAAAATGAAACATTGTATATTTTTTGATACCAATTGAAATATATATATATATATTAGAAATCTTGATACCAATTGAAACTAAAAACCAAATTATTTTAGGTAAACATAACTCATATCAATATAGATACCAATTTAAAATGAAACATGATACCAATATTGAAAATTGTGAGCATATACCAAAATAAAGTATTTTTCATTATAAAGAATGGGAGTAAGATACCAATTGAGAATAAAATCGATTGAAAGGCAAAACATGAATTTTCTCCCCCTTTATGAAATACCAATAAAAATGATGCATAAGCTTGTATAAGATACCAATTAAAAATAGTTGACATTAAGGAATAAATCAAGCTTAGCATAAACATAATCTGTGCTTTAAGATGCAAAGATATACTAAGCACAATCAAATCACATATATATGTATGAAAATGTAAATACCAATCGAAATTGATGCTATTTGAAGTTTGAAGCATACATATATAAAAAATATGAGTATACAAAAATATCAATTGTGATACCAATTGAAAATATAATGAGAATCAAGTGTATAACTCATACTACCTCTCTTTCATGCACATGTTTAAATAGATTTTCAATTAGGCACACAAGGCATGGTCGCCCATCCGTCCGCCCTTGAAGGAAGGGGTTTTCAAAAAATAGGATTTGAAAATAATTTTAACGTAATTGATAACGCTTCCAAAATAAAGTAATGCGCAACTAGTTTTATGATAATCTTGAAAACTAGTACGAAGTCCTTCAAGTAAGAAATAAAATATAAATGAATCCATGAAAATATAAAAAACATACAATTATCAACACTCACATATCAATAAAGCTCACATAACCTCATGAAACAAAAAAATCATGAGTAAACACCAACATAGAGTGTAAAAGGTCACGTAATCAACAAAATCATGGAATACGGTATTTAAGCTCAATTATGAAATTCCTTCTCAAAAACATGAAAATCATCAAAACTAAATAGGCTTCAAGGTATATGTATGTTTTGTCTAAACTATAAGTATACATACATATCCCAAACACAAATGAGTCCATAATAGAATTTGCATAAAAAGCAAGTGACTCAGGGGTATACATGTATATTTTTAAGTTTTGATAAAATTGACATATACATGAAGCTAAATACATTTTCATGAAAAATATGCACAAAATGGGGAATACAAGTCAAAATGTACGAATCATCAAATTAGACTATACTAGTACATCTAATGGTACAAGTGAGCAATTAAGTACAAACATACAAAAATTAAATGTGGCTCATTAGTTGTACAAGTATCAACACATGTTTAATGAAAATTGCATCTTAAACATGTAATCAAAACATGAAGCATAAAACATAAACAAAAACCAATATGACAATTAAGTAAATGCACATGTTTTAGAGTTATGATGTACACAATAGTTAAATTATAGTGAGAACACAAAATATAGATCCATATGAATATGAATGTATCTCAATTACTATACATATATGTCATAAGTCTAATCATCATGGAATTTAATATAATAATCATGAAAAACTAAAACATGCTAAAAATCAACAATATGAAAGCATGTAAACTAAATGGGAGTTAGAGATAGTTACCAAACATTAGGGCTAATCTCTATATCTTTAAACCACAGTGGTCCTCCCACCAAACTTTTCTTGAAAGTGATGCACCCAAAAGTGTTACCATTTTAGCTCGGAACACATCCACCATCAAGGCACTAATGCTCTCACATCAAGCGAGAGCCCACACCTACATCAAATACAATAGGGGTGAATTTTGGTACCCATACCTTATTGGGTCCATAGGGGTTAGCACCTTTCCTAACCGAAACAAGCTTATTTGTAAAATTTGAAGTGTGTATCCTATCATAACAAAATTTTGCAAGGTGGCCCTTACGTCCACAATGTGTACATGTGTACACATGAGCATACATGATGTTATGTGTATGAATGTGAGAAGCATGTGTATGACGTGTATAGTGTGCATGCATATGAGGATCATGTTTCTTGTGAAACATGGATTCCAACTGTGTGTGGTCAATGCACATTGGCTCAAAGTGGAGCCCAAACAATTAACACTTTTCTTCAATACACAAATATCATTTTTAACACTTGAAGACAAAGTGGAGTATGCAATTGAAACACTAGATGGTGAAGCAATATTAGCATGGCAAACATGTGAAGACAAATTAGTTTTCAAAATTTTATTTTTATTTGAAACTAAATCTAGTTCTTTTAAAATTAAAGCAATTTTATTTTTCAAAATTTCATTCTCTTTTAGAACAATTTCAAGTTTTGAAGATAGAACTTCATTTTTCTTCAAAATAATGTCACAATCATTTTTATTTTTCAAAATTTTGTTTTCATTTAGAGCAAGGCCAAGTTGGGATTTCAATGAGTCCTTTCATTAGAAATCTCATCCCTCTCTTGTAAAATCAAGTCAAGTTTTGAAAACAAATCCTTATTTTCTTTATTTAATTTAATACTTTTCTTTTTCAAAACTTGGTACTTTTCAAGTAAGTTTTCACATACAATAGATAGTTCTTCATTCAAAGCATCGGCATCCATATAATCATTACCAGAAGAACTACCACTATCATCTAGTTGAGTATCCGAGTTTACCTCAAGAGAGTCATTCCCTTGGACCATGTAGCAAGCTTGTTCAAATTCATCCTCACTAGTTCCTTCTCCATAATGTTTGGCGTTTGAAGCTTTGAAGAGGTTAAAGTGTTCCACACTACAAAGACGGAATCACAATAGAAACTATACATAAATATTCTTTGTTTAGAGTGCACCTAAGTGCCTCTAGGGCTTGTGCATTGGCCTCTATATGCTTGTCATTATCAAGATAAGATTTTTTGGTAGGGTTAAGGTACACATGCATTCCTAGTCTCTTGAGATACATATTCATCTTAAGTTTCCATACATTAATGTTAGAAACATCAAACATAGGAGGGGTCATGAAGTTCATGAGTGTAAACTAGATGTGTGCAAATGCAACAATAGATTAGCTAACTAAGATCTCACTCCTAAGTGGTTAAACCTAATATCAGGAGCGTAGGCTCTGATACCAATTGAAAGTATACCTAGAGGGGGGTGAATAAGTGTATGGCTAATCTAATGACAAATGATGCGGAATTAAAAACTAATTGCAACACACTTAGTGTAACCAAAGAGTGTAGCCGAATTCCCGGTGACGGGCTCTGGACTATCTCCTCTAAATTCCTCTAGATAAGAGTTGAGGCGTTATGTAAAGCTCTCTTGGCTCAACACAAGTGAGGCACACAAACAATACCAAATATATAAGTATGATATGAACAATATGAAATAATGCAAGGTATAAAGAGAGAGTTAAGAGATAGTAGATCAATCGCAAATACCGAGATATGTTTCGAGGTTCGAGCCACTGCTCTACGTCCTCGCCTTCACACAGAAGGATTTTCACTATATCGTCCACACAGGACTTCCCACATAGGGAACCTCCACTGAGGATTTAGGCAATACAACTTTGGAGTACACAACTCCTCTCTCCAACAAACACAACCTCTACACAAGAGGTAAGACACAACAACAATTACCTCTACACTTAGAGGGATGGGCACATAGCCAAACAACAATCATCTCACACTAGAGGAATAAGGCTCAAAGTCAAACAACAATCACAATCACCTCTACACTTAGAGGGATACCAACACAACCTCCACAATCACCTCTACACAAGAGGGATACCAACAAATATAAGGAAGGTTACAACTCTTGGTGATCTCAAAGACTACAAACTAATTTTCTCACCAAAATAAGATCCTAATAGATATGATAGATAGGTAGCTCAAGTGTGAGAAAATAAAGTGTTAGGACAAAGAAAAACACTAGGGAAAATTTCCAAATAGATATTGAAATCAAGATCAAAAATCAATTCTCAAAAGACTCTCTTTTCTTTGAATTTTTCAACACTTTAAAAACAAATAAAAATAAATCTTTTAACCACAAAAACTCTTGCTGAAAAACTCTTGAAATATGGGAAAAATTCTCTTCTCAAATCTTGATGAAATAAGCTAAGGAGGGGGCTATTTATGACCCTCTAAAAAATCTGCCCGTTGGCAGCCAGGAAAGGGCAGAAATACCCTTCCGGTCGACCGGCCCGATCGACAGGGCCAAAGCCAATGGTCGACCGCCCGATCGACCGGCCCCCACCTGAGAGTGGGGTGCTTTCAGTCGTGGTCGACCGCGCGATCGAATGGCCAAGTTGGCTAGCCTTTGTACACGTCCCGTGCACATCGATCGACCGTGACAGTTGACCGACTCTTGGTTTGCTCAACCGTCCGATCGACCGCCAGAGCAGTCTGGCTAGGATTTAAAACTTAGGTATTTTGATTCCAATTAAATCCCATAAAATCACAAAAATTTCACAAAAATAAGTTCTTTTAAGATCTTTAAAATACAAATATGTGTGACTAAAATTCAACATATTACAAACTATTTTAACTATTTTTGTGATATTGAAATTAAACTTTAAACAAAAATTGATATTTTTCAAAACTTGGATTTTTGAAATGGAAAACCGTTTTCTCTAAAACTTGTCTAGATACATGAACATGATATTGAAACAACTTTGAAGCATATTGTATATGGATAGAATCTAATATACATATAAGATATATATATATCTATATTTCTGACATGAAATCAAAAATCGGTTAAACCGAAAACCGAAACCAATAAACTTAAAAACTTGTGTGTGTATGTGAACTTGAGCATATCAATACTATCTAATCTTTACAAGATCTAAACACTAAACTAAAACACAAACCGAAGTCTTCTTGTCTCCAAGCCGATTCGATCCAAACACGATCCAACAAGCTTGACTCCAATCGAGTGTTAGATGCGATCTTGACGCGCAAGCTCTTAAATCACCATATGTTAGCTCCAAAACTCCTTTGTTGAAGCCAAACACCTACTAATATCTTGGTCAATCACTGAAACTAAATATCACAAGATTATTAGTAAACTATAACTACATGAATTAATCATCATCAAAACTAGAGTGATGGGCCTCTGGGCCAACAGTAATCAAACTAGTAAAATATAACAGAAAGTCACATGAAATGATAAGAGTAACATGTAAACGCATACCGACAATAGTAAATAAAGAAATACACAAGAACAAACACTCACATGAAATGACGCAGTTTTAGAACCGAATCGCCGTCTGGTCTTCCTTTCATGAACCGGTACTGATCTACGGATCATCTCATGGATCAGTTTTCGAATCGCCAGTGTACCAGGTTCATAAAGAGCACCAATCTGAATCGGGTCTGGGTCTTCTGTAACCGGGTCAGATCTCACCAAATGGGTCCAAAACGCTGCAACACGCAACCAAACACATGAACTCACATGAACATACCCCTGTACATGTATACACTCACAAACATACATGAAGACACATACGTGTACACCCACATATATATACATATAGAAGTACACATATCGACGCAATTAACACATGCATACCCATTTATATATATACTTATGTATATACACTAACCAACACCACACATAAACTAACACATGCACACACAACAGAGAGAGTGAGAAAGGATGTCAACTTACCCATGAACTCAAACACATGGACATTTAAATGAAACACTCATGGTCACATATAATACACCTAATTATAATATACAAACATCTCAACACATATTTCATATGATATGAAAGAGAGAAATGGAGAAAGAAAGGAAGTTAAGGGGACTCACGTAATGGAGGCTCACGGCACACCGATGAAGACTCCGGCGGAGGCGGCAGAGGCCACAGAGGATGACTATGGATAGAGGATCTCGCCGGGAAGGGCGCGGGTGCGTTCACGCTCGCGCTCGCCGACGGCGATCAACGGTGACTCACAGAGAGACGAAAGATAGCTCGAAGGATGGTGCGGGTGGAGAGGGCTCGGCTGGGGCTACTGGGTGGACTGTTGCTCGCCCACAGGGAAGATCGACAACCATGGAGGAGAGCTCAAGGTGGACGATGACTCCGATGGCTTGCAGATCTCGCCAGAGAGGGGATGGCCAAGGTTGTTTGGGTGCTTGGCCATGACATGGAGAGAAAAGGGGGAGGTTACCATGGATGGTGTGTACAACGGCTCACCGTGGAGGAAGGTGTTGGGAAGATGGGGAGGAGCTCGGTATTGTCATGGGGAGGTGGTTGTGTGGGTGCAGATGGAAGATGATGTGCAATGTGGATGGAGGGAAGAAGATGAAGACTATGATTGCAGCACCTGGTGATTGGTCAGAGGTGAAGGAGATGGATGGGTGATATGGCGAAGCTCGTGGAGATGACTCAGGCTCCGGCGAGAAAATTGCCGGTGCGTGAGCAGCATGAAGAGGAGCTCGACGGCCACGGCGGTGGTTGGAGATGATAAGAGTTTGTTTTTTTAGGATTATATTTAGTTTTAAAAAGATTATATAGGGGTAGATTAAGTAGTTAAGATTAGGATTAGATATGAGATTATCTAGGGATTATATTGGGTGGTGATAATGGGTTTTGGGTAAAAGGGTAGTGGGTTAATGGGTATGAGTCAAAACGTAATGGGTATGGAAGAAAAGATGATGATAATAATAATACTAACACAATATTAATAAAAGCATTAATAATTCATAAACATGAGTATAAAAATATTAGCAACAATAATAGTAATAGTAATTATTAAAAATAACAACAACAACAACAATAATAATACTACATAGCAACAATGATGAATAACTATAATATTACTAAGAATAATAATAGCACTAATACTAACAATAATAAATAATAACTACAATGAAATAATGGTTGTAATAATTAAATAACAATTAAATATAATAATGATAAATATAAAAATAATAGTAATTGGTAACAACAATATTAATATGTAGTAATGATAATAATAATAATTGAGAATAATAACAATAATAAAAATAATAATAATACTAATATTAACAATAAGAATATTATCTAATAATACTTAGTAATGCTTAACATAGTATAAGGCCAAATTACTATTTAAATACTTTGAAATAATTTGACTATTTAAAATAATAAGTGAAACCTAATAAATATGAAAAAATTTACAAATACCGTGGGGCTGTTTGGATTCAAGGAATTGGGGGGAAGTGAGGATGTGGAAAGTGTCTTTTTTCTCATTTCTGTTGTTCATCCAAACACCGGAAAAGGAAAATGAAAAAAGTTCTTTTCCTTTTCTCTTTTCTCTTTTACACAACCATTTCCTCACTTTCAGAGTGCTACAGTTAATTTTTGTGGTCATGTAAATCTCATTTGTAATAAGTTGTAGCAAAAACAGTAAATTTTTTGCTCATGTAAATCTTACTTGCATTCTAATTACAGTCCAATTTTTATTTTCTTAATTAATTTTTATCTTAATATTATTTTGCGGTCAACTTTGTGGTCAACTCATCTACTTTCACTTCCACATTACCCTCCAAATACCGGAAAAGACATAAAATTTTTCAAACCACACTTCCCAACAACATCCAAACACCGAAAAACTTACTAACCAATTCTTCAGTTCCAAAGGGAACTATTACCACTTCCTCACTTCTTCACTTCCTCACTTCCACCCTTAACCAAACAGGCCCAATGATGTCAACTAGGGATATTACAAAGAGAATTCCCATTCTCTGTGTTTGGGGGGGCAGACCGAACGATCAAAAATTTACCGTTGGCCGGTCGACTGGTCGATCGATCGACAGGCCTTTCTGGCCAGAAAACTAAGCTCAGCGGCTAATTTCAAATCCCTATAAATATATGGGGTCTTTTGGCCAGTTTTGGGTAAGATTTTTACTAGTGTTTTTAAGAGCTCTTCTACAGAGTTTCTCAACAAGTTTTAGAGCTTCATTTCCATATCAAATAGAGTATTTATCAAGAGTGTTTCTTTTGTGTTTTCAAAAGCATTTTCTTGAGATTTTCACTTCCAAATCTATCTTGTTTTCTCAAACAAGTTTAAGCTATTCATTGCTATATCTATCCTCTAAGATTCTTGTTGTGAGAGTGTTTGTTTGTGATCAAGAGAAGTGATCACCAAGTGTTCAAACATTTGTAATTAGAAGAGTTGTAGAGATTGCAGCCTCGGCGAGCTTACGGGTTCACGTGTATTGTTCTTGTGGGAACAAGTGAGGGACTTGCGGGTCCAAGAGTTCTTGAGGAAACTTGTTGTAGGTGTTGCGACATCGACTGATATTGCGGGATCATTTTTAGTGAAAATCCTTCATTGCGGTGAAGGCGGGAATTTAGAGCAAGTGGCTCGAACCTCAAAACAAATTCTCCTGTGTTTGCTATTGCTCATCTCTTTCTTAACTCACTTGTGTTTAATATCTTGCATGTTTATATTGCTCTTATCTTTATTGCTTGATATTTATTTCTGCTAAATTGATATACTTGCTTGGATTATTTGATATCTAACATTGTTATTATTGCTCATTCTCTACATGCTTGATATTGGTTGTGTGATTACAATTGTATTTAACCAAGAGAGATTTAGTAGCACCTCAACTCTTAATTTAGAAGAATCTTGAAGAGAAAGTTCAGAGCCCTTCACCAGGAATTCGGTTTCACTCTTTAGTTATACATTGTGTGATAATTTTAGTTTGCATAATAAATTAATTCCGCATTATTTGGTATTAGATTAGCATATCACCTATTCACCCCTTCTCTAAGTGACCTACAATCGGTATCAGAGCTTGGTGCTCTTGATTTGGGTCTAACAACCTAGAGTTAAAGATCCTATTTTTGCTAATCACAATATTTGCATACACACACATGGATTTCATAGCACCTCCTATGCGTGATATTTTTAACTTCCAACTTGAAAAGTTAAGATGTCCATGTATCTCAAAGCCCTAGGTATTCATGTTCATCTCACCACTATTAAAGATTCTTATTTTGTAAATGGAAAACATCTTGAAGCTAATGCAAAAGCCATTCATACTTTAAAGTCAACCCTAAATGATGAATATTTATTTAGGGTTTCTAACATTGACTCGAATTTTGTAGTATGGAACACTCTTATCACTCTTGGTGAATATACGCCATATGACAAAGAGAGTGACTCAGATGAAGGAAGTTCTATTTCCAACATGTGCTACATGGTCTAAGAGGATAGCCCCCTTGAGGTAAATTCTGATTCCGGCTTGATAATGATGATGAGATGCCATATGATGAGCTTGCCTTGTTTTGTCAAAAACTTCTTAGAAATATGATTTGTTAAAAGATGAAAATGAGAAGTTGAAGAAAGAAAATAATTATTTGTTAAATAAAAATGATCTTGTTTTAAAAGAAAAAAATTCTTTTCAAAATAAAATTGAAATTATTTCAAAAGAAAATGAATCTTTGAAAAATCAAGTTGTTTTGATTTCTAAAAAAAAGATATTGCTTTAAATGAAAATAAATCTTTGAAAAAGAAAATTAGTTTAATTGAAAAAGAAAAGATTTCTATTTTCAAAAAGAAAAATGGTTTTGATTCTCATTCTTGCTATGTTTCTCATGCTACTATTCCATATCTTCTATTGAAAAAAATGAGTTTCATATTTTGAAAAATAGAATTGATTGTTTAAGCTCCACTTTGAGCCAATGTGCTATTGATCATTCTAGATTGGAATTCATATTTCGTAAGAAATAAATTTCACATATTCATGCACATACGCCACGGCATACTCCACATATACACCATGTTCACACCCATGCTCATATGTATGCTAGAGTGTACACATGTACACATTGTGACCGTAAAGGCCATCTTGCAAAATTTTGTTATGATAAATTAAATTCTTTCAATTTTGTAAATAAAAATATTTGGATTCCATATAGTACTAACCCTCATAGACCCAAAAAGATATGGGTACTAAAATTCCCACCACTTGTCTTTGATGTAGGTGTGGGCTCTCACAAAACGTGAGAGAGTTGATGCCTTGATAGCAGATGCAATCGGAGTTTGACAGACACATCATGGATGTATTGCTATCAAGAAATTTTGGTCGGAGGACCACCTCGTTTTGGAGAAATGGATTGGCTAAATCTTGTTGGTAACCATTTTATCCTCTACTTTTAAATTGATTAAAATTCTTATATGCTAGTGTAGGTAACCTAGACTCTATCATATATTGTTTTGTGCTTATAATTGAGTTGATTGGTTGCCTAGTTAAGTATGTATTTTGAAAATAGTGTCCAAATTTTCAAGTAAATTTACATGCCTATTTTTTTTGGATTCATGCTTTTATATGCTTTAGTTAAAGCATACTTTGATTTATATGTTTATATCATATGTCCACATGTAAATCTTGTTAAAACTTGTGTTATACATGTACAATTCTTGAGTTACACTCGTTCTTCATGCTTTATTTATTTTGTATACTTATTTTATGTTTGATTGTACTTGTCTGTCCTAATTTTGATGATTCTTGCATGATTATATGATATATCATGATTTTGAGAAAAAAATTTGATATGAGCTTTGTTTTGAGCTTTATAGTTTTATTTTCATAAATATGTTATTCACATAATTATTGTGCATTCACTTTTATGTTTACTCATGATTTTGTTTTCATGAGTTTATTTATGTGCTTTATAGATCTTGAGTGTAAATTTTTGTGTAATAAACATGTTTCATAAAATATATGATTGGTTTCATATTTGAAAGATCTTTAACTAGTTTTTAAAACTATTTAAAACTAGTTCTTTATTCTTGAATTTGTAGAGTTTTCAATATATGCTAAACTATTTTTAAAATAATTATTTTTGAAAACTTCTACCCTATAAGGGCGGTTGGTTGGGCGACTATGCTTTGTATACTCACATTGTATATCTTTTTTAACATGTGCATGATAGGGTGGATGTTATGAGTTATACATGATTCTTATGATATTTCATTTTGTATACTCATGTTTTCTTATATATGTATGCATCATATTTCAATTGGTATTTAAATTGATCATACATACATATATATAATTTCTAGTGCTAGATTAACAATGTTTATACATATATGTTTTGTAATACAAATTATTTTATGCTAAGCTTAATTTAGTTCTAATTGTTAATTGATATCTTTTAAAATCTTAGCATTAGTTTTGTTGGTATTTCAAAAAGAGGGGAAACAATTCTTGACTTTATTTTCAAATGGTATCTCACTCATACTCTTTTCAAGTAAAATATTTTATTTTAGAAAATGATTATATTTTCATATTGATATCAATTGTTTACAATTAGTATCTATATTGCAAAATTAGTATTTATCTACTAGTGGTATCTACAAGTGGTATCTAGTAGTATATTTTCTATCAGTTTATCAAAATTCTGTCAAGTAGTATCATAATTTGTTTAATTGATTTCATGTGGTTTCAAAATTTGTTTTGTTGATTTCAAAATTTGATTAAAAGCGGTATTAAAATTTGTTTTAATTGATTTTCAAAATTGTTTTGACTTGTATTGTTTATATGAAAGGGGAACTTAACATCTCTTCTATATATAGATCCATGAATAGTGTAGTATATAAAGAAGAGCTTGATCTCTTTTCTTTATATGGTACACGTGTGTAGGGAGAGCTTAACATCTCTATTTATACATTATATATTATGCTTATATGGGTTAGTGTTTAGTCATCTCTTTTTTCATGTAATGCATGTATGCAGGGGGAGTTAACTTGACGTCTCTCCTCTTCATGGATTTATATCGCATATATAGTTATCATATTTTTGTTACCCCTTTTATTTATGATTTGACAAAAAGGAGAGAGAAATTTAGAGTTTATATATGAATGTTTATTTTTGTTTATGCATATATGTCTATCTGTGTTTAGTTTATGTGCTTCATTGAATATCTTCATGTTTTTATGCTATGCATGAGTTAAGGGGGAGATTCTATGAAGCTTATCTTTAATCCATGTATATATAACTCTATGAGTTTTGTCATCATCAAAAAGGGCGAGATTGTTGGACCAAAGGCCCATCACTCTAGTTTTATGATAATTAACTCATATAGTTAGAGTACTAATGATCTTGGGTTTATTAAGTTTCAGATATTCAATCAAGATCTTCGTCGGTGTTTAGCTTTAACAAAAGATTTGAAGTCCAGTTTTAAAGCTAACACATGTTGATTCAAGAGCTCGAGTTTCAAGATCGCATCAAGTACTCAAAGAGAAGTCTAACTTATGGATCAAGTTTGGATCAAGTCAAGATGGGAAGAAGATTTTCAAGAAGACTTGAGTCCTAATTTGTAGGTTTAAGATTTTTTTTTTTAGATAAAATATAAAGGATAGATTAGTTGTGGATTACTCAAGCTTATACACACACACACAAAATTTATATATTATTTTCATGTTAAATAGTTTTAGTTTTTAGTTTAACCATTTTGATTTTGAGTTTCAAGAATATATCCTTCGGTTTCATGTATAGATCTCATCAAAATAATTTTACATGGTTTATATGTATATTGGATTCTATCCATATTCATTGTTGCTTCATATTATTTAAATAACTTATTTTGATGAGCTTATTTCATTGGTTTAAGTTTTGTATTTATCAAAACGTATTTTGGAGCTTAGTGTCAAAAACAATTATATTTCATTTACTATGTGTATTGGATCATTTTCATACACGCTATGCTTTAAATGTATGTCAATAATGTTTTTATATTTGAATAAGTTTTGAAAAATAATCAGTTTTCATTTAGAATCTGGTTTTTAGAAAAATACTAATTTAGATTTAAGCTTTAAATTATTTACCTAAAAAATAGTTCAACATGATTGTAATATGTCTTAATTTTTGATCGCACATATTTGTTCTTCATAGTGTTTCAATGAACTTATTTTGGTGGGATTTATGGAAATTTTATTGGTATTTAAAATGTATTTAAAAATGTTCAAAATTTGGATCTGGGGTTGCTTGCGGTCGACCGATCAGTCGACCGAGCGGTTAACCGACGTGCACACATGCCGGCCTATGGGATCGGTCGACCGAAAGGTCGACCGATTGGCACTACCCAAGACTCGGGTAGGTGTCGATCATCCGAATGGTCGACCGACAGAGAATTCCCATTCTCTGTGTTTGGGGGCAGTCGACTGACCGATCGACCGGTGGATCAGTTAGTCGATCGGTCAGGCCTTTCTGGCCAGAAAACTGAGCCCAACGGCTAGTTTTCAAAACCCTATATATAAAGGGTCTTTTAGCCAGTTTTGGGTAAGAATTTTACAAGTATTTTTAAGAGCTCTTCTATAAAGTTTCTCAACAAGTTTTAGAGCTTCATTTCCATATCAAATAGAGAGTTTATCAAGAGTGTTTCTCTTGTGGTTTCAAAAGCATTTTCTTGAGATTTTCACTTCCAAATCTATCTTATTTTCTCACACAAGCTTGAGCTATCCATTGCTATATCTATCCTCTAGGATTCTTGTTGCGAGAGTGTTTGTTGCTGATCGAGAGAAGTGATCACCATGTGTCCAAACATTTGTAATTTGAGGAGTTGTAGAGGTTGCGACCTTGACGAGCTTAAGGGTTTGCGTGTGTTGCTCTTGCGGGAATAAGTGAGGGACTTGTAGGTCCCAGAGTTCTTGAGGGAGCTCATTGTAGGTGTTGCTGCATTGAGAGATCTTGCGGGATCATTTTTAGTGAAAATCCTTTATTATGGTGAAGGCGGGGACGTAGAGCAAGTAGCTCGAACCTCGAAACAAATTCTCCCGTATTTGTGATTGCTCATCTCTCTCTCAACTCACTTGTGTTTAATATCTTACATATTCATATTGCTCTTATTTTTATATGTTTGATATTTATTTGTGTTAAATTGATATACTTTCTTAGGTTGTTTGATATCTAGTGATGATCGAGCCAAACCTGCACAAAAAATAACATACTTTTAGAATAGTGCTAGGTCCTCGATTCTATCGTATAGCCTAGGGCTAACGGGTCGTGATCCACAGGGAGGGACAACGTTGAAAGCGTGTAAGTTTCTTTCTTTTAATTTACCGAAACTAGTTAATATTTATCTTCTCAGTTTTATAAGAAGAAAATAAAATTGTTATGTTAAGTTAAGAAGGAGATCGTAGAAGAAGAGATGGAGGTTTTGTTGTTATTTTATTTATAAAAGAAAAGGAAACAAAAAGAGATAAAGAAAAGTGTTGGTACAAAAATCAAAAATAAAAAGAGATAAAAGAAGAGTATTTAAGATGGTTCGGTTAATTCAAAAGAAAAGAAAAACAAGTTCAAAAAAAAGAATTAAATAAGAAAGTGTTGATTGAAAATTATTAAATTAAACTAAGAAAGAAAAATAGAAAGAGATAAAGGAAGAAGATTTTACTTCTGCTGTAAATTAACATACCATGATTAGATGTGAAGTAATATAAAGAAAAATAGTAGAAAGAAGTACATGAAAGCCGCGCTTGGCCAGATTGAGTACGATGAAGAAAACTGAAAAAGCTCGATTGGTTATCACCTTCAATATAAGTTTCTTGAAGAAAAAATTACATAGTGTCACTCTATAATAACTCTTCCTCTCTTTTAATCATGTAACTCTCTCTAACCTAAAAATAAAATAAAAGAAAAAAATAAAAATTACTATGAACAAGAAAAGAAAAAATCTAAACTAAACTAACCTAAACTCTCTCTGGAGTGGTGCCCCTTCTGCCTTTGAGGTATGAGAGTATTTATAGGAGAAAACTAGAACGATAGGAAGCGTATGAAGATAAGGGGAGCTGGATATTTCTGAATTAAATTCCTCTCTTTATTTTCAAACTTAATTTGATTTATCAAGAATTTTATGTAGAAATTCAATTCTGATATGCAGCTTGTTATCGTGCTGATTGCTGGATATGACTTATCAAACGTTAGAATTGGAAAGCGTGATCAACATAAGTACTGTATCTCTTTAAGTCATCTTGATTCATCAGATTTGAGTTTCGGTGGCGAAACTTATGATTAAAATGCTAAAATGTATCCAGTCTGAATCCGAATCTAAATTGTTTTATCTCATTCATTGATCTTCTTTCTATCTATTTATCCTCTTGGATTTTCAATTTGTCTTCTAGAATTGATAAGATGTCTATTCATCTTCAGCGAAATCGATTGGGTCTTCAAACAATTCGTTTTCTCTTAAAATTAGATGATATTATCTTATTTGATATATCTTGTTTTCAGATAAGATAGCTTTTAGAACCTTTGAATTTGAATCGATCCCCATTGATTTGAACTTTTGATTAAATTGGATAAATCTGTCAATCTCTCTCTTTTCTTCCTTAATTACCCTACACGTCACTGGACATGAAAATATATTAATAGCAGAATTTTATTTAAATATAAATGTGAAAATGTGACACATATGATATGAAAATATATAATGCACACGTATGAACACACCCCCACACTTATCTTTTGCTCGTCTTCGAGCAAAACAATGAAGAAAAAAATTAAACTGACCTAACCTAACACACTTTCGTAGGAATCACGGTTGCACTTAGCACGTGCAACAAGCCGTTAAACCTCTAGGTTACCCCTAGAGGACGAATTTTGTCTCGTGAGGATTTTTAGTGGATTACACCCACAAAATCTATAAAGAAAAAGAAATAAAGTGTTAGTATTTTCGAAAATGCATTTTGAAGGAAAAAATATTTGAAGTATTTATGTAAAAATTCAAGTAATCTATAAGTTATAGGATTATTAAAACTTAGTCATTTCTAAACTTAGTCTCTATTCAAAAACTTGTTTTCAATCAAGGTGAGGATTGAAATTGTATTTCTCATCTAGTCTATTATTTTACCCTAAGTCATATACACTTTGTGACCGTGAAAGTTTGACTCGGGATTCTTCAACTCTAACTCTTATGCCTTTTTTTTAATTTTATTAATTTCATTTACGGCGGTAAAATCCCTTAGCTCTATTAGACTTTTTATTTCGCCCATATAACGAGTCTTAGTCGGTGACTCCCAAACCAGACGATTTTAGGGCACCGGGTGAGAAAACATCCTAAGGACTTAAGACTCGAGCAAATAAGGTCACAAAATTAAGGATTTTATTTGATGATATGCACCACTTTTAGGCGTGAATACTTATGCTCTATGAGACACAAATACCCAGCTTAATCAGAAAATTTTTATATAATAATTTTTTTATTTTTTTATAAGGCATAAAAATCTTTGTTTTAGAACCCTAAGTGTGTAAGTGTATAAAGTGTGCATATCTCATTAAGGTAAAAATTAAGATTAAATTACTTTTTAATTTTTCTTCCTAACCTCAAAATCAACAAATAATTTTACTTTGACCAAGTATAAATTTCTTACAAAAATAAGCCAAAGTATTATTTTTATTTTCAAAAAGTTTTTAAAGAAAGAATTTTTCTTTTAAAATTAGTAAAGTTAATATGTTAGAAACCCTTCCCCATACCTAACTCATGTATTGTCCTCAATGTATGAATGAAATGCGATAATACATGAAAAGAGAGAGAGAGGGAAGGAAAATTGTCACCTCAAGGTGGTGGTTCCGGTGGTGGTCTCATTGGGTCAAGCGTTTCTGCCCAATTTAGATACAGTGAATTTTCATGAAACTCACCTTTTATTTTCTATTTCTTATTAGCATTTTTATACTCCCCAATATGAATAGGATCGTGCAGATCCTAGCATGAAATGTTTCCTGGTTATATCACCAATCTTGGGATATCATCACAAATTCATATTGATTTAAACTTTAGTCCAACAGTGGAATGTGGTTTTGTGGAATGGATGATTTAAGCTCAATAATAAAAGGAACAGGAACTAATACTAACTCGAAAATAAAACTCAATTCAAGTTTAAATTCGAGAGTCAGAGTTAGTTCATGGGCTTGGTCCAAATCATAGAACTTAAGTTCACATTCATTTTCCAACAATGGAATGTGACTTTCCAAAATAAGTGATTCATGTTCAAGCTCTATAGGGATAGGAATCAGTGTTGTCTTTGAAATTGAGTCCAAATCGAGTAAGGATACCAGAACCAATATAGATTCAAAAAGTGAAACTGAATCACAACATTGAGAATTGGTGTCATATTCTTCTTCAAGTTCAATTTCATTAAAATGAAAACTTGCCAATTCGTCAATCGGCTAGTATTGGTCAAGTTCAAAGTTTTGTGGTGAAATTGAATCTTGGTTAAAATCTCCAAGATACCATAATTCTTCATCAATATGGCTAGGAGGATTAGGAGTGGTCAAAAATGTGTTAGGTAAAGTTTTCTCATTCCTACCATTCATTGTATTGACCAAATAATTCACTTTTACTTCTAGCCTATCGAGAGATTTGAGACAATCCGTTTGGGATTGAACACAATCATTTTGGGGCTGAATCATGAATTTCATACTCTTTTGTAAGTGAACAGGTTCTTTATGTTGTGTTGAACTTGAAAATTAGAGTAAGAATCTTGGATTTGGGAATTATTTGGGAGAATTGAGTCCGCTATGATTTGTTCTTATCGTGTGGAATCAAGAAAGGCTTCAAAACTTTTCTAAAGAAGATTTTTCTTCTATAGATTCGTCTTGGTATAGAGTATATGAAGCTGTTTGTTTGTAAGGTTGTTAATAGTAAGACTCGGAGGAGTTGTATCTCCATTGACTTGGTGAAGAGTGGTAATGATTGTCCCATTCTTGTTCATAATACTGAGTTTGGCACATATATTGATTCGGATAAGACCAATCTGGCATACTTGATTGGTTAAAGTTAAAGTTATATAATACCGGGTTGGTAATATCCAAATTGAAAGAGGTTGGGGTGAAATATGGATTTGAGTTATAACCAGAATAATTGTAATTATAATCTATTTTTACAAGAACAAAGAAAAATAAACAAATAAACAAATAAAAAAATAAAAAAAATCTAGCTTATGTTAGGATAGAGCCTAGAACTAGATGACCCTTAACTGTTGATTATCCACAGGAAGCATATTGCAGAACCTGACCACAAGTTAATCGGCCAGATAGGGGCAAGATTGGAGGGAGGTATATATGCCTAAGCAACGGACTTATTTATACTAAACTACCAGGGTTCGGGGTTTCGCCCCTCAATCCCCAACCTTCGACACCGATTTGGCAAGAATCAACTTCTAATAACTTCCCTCTTCGGACAATCCCTATTTGAGTCCGAGATGTCCCTAGGGCCAATGTTTGCTCAATTTTAAGTTAGGCGGAGTTAGTGAGTGAGGAGATGGTTTGTGGGCTAAGGGAGGGTACTGACTTCCCTACCTTATCTTGTTTAAGGATATGCCCTTAAATCGTTTTAGTGCTCGTGTGCAAGTATATAGCAAAATAACACTCAAGCAATATATCATACAAGTGTGTTTTCTAAACTATATGCAATGCAGATGTATCTTTTTCTCTAGCACACTTCAATGGTAATGTAAGAAAACGAAATAAATAGATGCCCTAAGATATAAGAGTCTAAACTTTTTTTAGCATTTACAAACCAACAAATTACTGTTAATAAGAAACATGCACAGAGTGAGTTAAATAGATAAACTAATAACTACAGAGATTTAAATCTTTGAAAATTAAGCAATCTGTAAGAAACCACAGTTAGTAGTTTGCCATAGTTGTGGGCTCTGATACTCTGCCTTCTTGGGCAGAGGCACAGAATAGCAATATTCCACTGCAGCTCCTAGTTTTCTGTAATTAGCCCCTGTACATTAAAATGGAGAAGAAAAAGAGTTAAATTGTTAAAGTAAATCAAGAAGAAAGAAAACTTACCCTCCCTCTCCGGCAATGATGCCAAATTGATGATTGAGCCAAATTTGCACAAAAAAATACAAACTTTTAGAACAGTACAAGGTTCTTGATTCTACCATGTAGCCTAAAGCTAACGGGTCGTAATCCACAGGGAGGGACAACGATGGAAGCGTTGTGTAAGTTTCTTTCTTTTAATTTACTGAAACTAGTTAATATTTATCTTCTCAGTTTTATAAAAAGAAAATAAAATTGTTATGTTAAGTTAAGAAGGAGATGGTAGAAGAAGAGATGATGGTATTGTTGTTATTTTATTTATAAAAGAAAAACGAAATAAAAAAAGATAAAGAAAAGTGTTGGTATAAAGATCAGAAATAAAAAGAGATAAAAGAAGAGTATTTAAGATGGTTCTGTTAATTCAAAAGAAAAGAAAAACAAGTTCAATAAAAGAAGAATTAAAAGAGAAAGTGTTGATTAAAAATTGTTAAATTAAACTAAGAAAGAAAAATAGAAAGAGATAAAGGAAGAAGATTTACCTCTGTTGTAGATTAACATACCATGATTAGATCTGAAGTAATATAAAACAAAATAGTAGAAAAAAGTACATGAAAGCAGCGCTTGGCCAGATTGAGTACGATGATGAAAAGTGGGAAACTTTCATTGATTGTCACCTTCAATATAAGCTTCTTAAAAAAAATTACATAGTGTCACTATACAATAATTCTTCCTCTCTTTTACTCATGTAACTTTCTCTAACCTAAAAATAAAATAAAAGAAAAAATAAAAATTACGTTGAAGAAGAAAAAAAAATCTAAATTAAACTAATCAAAATCTCTCTCTGGAGTGGTGCCCCTTCTGCCTTTAAGATATGAGAGTATTTATAGGAGAAAATCAGAGGGATAGGAAGCGTATGAAGATAAGGGAAGCTGGATATTTTTGAATTTGAATCTTCTCTTTATCTTCAAACTTGATTTGATTTATCTAGAATTTTATGTAGAAATTCAATTCTGATTTGAACCTTGTTATCGTGTTGATTGCTGAATATGACTTATCAAATGATAGAATTGAAAAGCGTGATCAACAAAATAATTGTATCTCTTTAAGTCTTCTTTCTGGATCATCTTGAATCATCAGATTTAAGTTTCACTAGAAAAAGTTATGATTAAAATGCTAAAATGTATCTAGTCTTAATCCGAATCTAAATTGCTTCATCTCATCCATTGATCTTCTCTCTATCTATTTATCATCTTGGACTTTCAATTTGTCTTCTAGAATTGATAAGATATCCATTTATCTTTAGTGAAACCAATAGGGTCCTTAAACAATCCATTTTCTCTTGAAACTAGATTATATTATCTTATCTGATATATCCAGTTTTCAAATAAGATAGCTTTTAGAACCTTTGAATTTGAATCGATCCCCTTTGAATTGAACTTTTGATTAAATTGAATAAATCTGTCAATCTCTCTCTCTCTTTTTTCTTAATTATCCTACACGCCACTGGATTTGAAAATACATTAATAGTAGAGTTTTATTTAAATATAAATGCAGAAATGTGACATATATGATATGAAAACATGTAATGTACGTGTATGATCAACTAACATTGATATTATTGATCATTCTCTACATGCTTGATATTTATTGCGTGATCACAATTGTATTTAATCAAGAGAGTTATAGTAGCACCTCAACTCTTAGTTTAGAGGAATCTTGAGGAGAAAGTTCAGAGCCATTCACCGAGAATTCGGTTTCACTCTTTAGTTATCATTGTGTGATAGTTTTAGTTTGCATAATAGTTTTAATTCCTCATTATTTGGCATTAGATTATCACATATTCACCCCCTCTAGGTGACTTATAGATTTGTTATTGGATCTTCAGGTCCAGAGTTGGGACCTTCGGGTCGGGGAAGACGTCGTAGTGGAAAAGACCTCAGGAAGGTAAAAGTCTCAGAATGGTAAAATGCGGCTTCAGATCGGAATGTCCTCAGGATGAAAGCCAGCTATGGGAAGGCCGAATGTGGCGGAAGGTTTCAAGATGGACTATGAGAGGTGTGGATGTTTTGGGGGAACTCTTTGGTAGTTTGGACATGTGTCATCATCCTAGTGTGGGTCAAATTTTGACCACTACAGATGCCTCCCATTTTTTCAATTGTCGAAGTCTGCGAAAGGAAAGTCAGTGAAGCGGAGATACTCAGATAGATCATGAAAAACTCATTATGACGCTTGCAGTAGAGGAGTGCGACGAATCTTTTCGGATCACTACAGATCTTTTGAATTTAATTGTTGGTTGTATAACTGGCAGCCAATTGTCACATCGCGTGGCGGAACGTCGTGTCCTGTGTCTCTTCGAATCCTGATGTCATTATGACTGAAGTTGTAAGATTTTTATAGTTTGACAGTTGATCTTTTGCCTTTAGTGTTGTCTGAAAATTTCAGGATTGTGGGCCAGCTTTTATGGATTGAAAATTTGAACTAGAGGCGGTTGGGCTTCTCATTCATCTATAAATAGAGAGATCCGTGGAAGAAAACTTCTCTATTTTCTTTGAAAAATCCTTACTTCGAAACCCTAAATTCTTCTTTCTTTACTGCGCCGCCATGTCTTCTTCTCTTCTTTTCATTAAATGGAGGAAGGAGAAGGAGAGGAAGGAAGATGAGGAAATAGTGATCGTGCTATTTCTTATAAGGATCTGGAGTGTGCCTCACATTGACACTGTGAAGGGTCTATTAAGGTGTATTAGTCACTGTGACAGAGTGTCGCCATCGTGGATGACAGGTAGGATTCTTTCTTCAACTGGATCGGGCGATCTGATTTCCGAGTTGCTTGATCTTGGGCGAGGAAGTTTCGACTTTGAGGTCATCAACCTCTTTCCTGATGGCGTGTACTACAAAGGAGGAGAGGGAGCTCATCAGCTGAGTGTGCCGGTGAATTGCTTCTTAACCTGGAGTCCAGAGCTCATCCTCAGAACACCTCAAAAAGGATGTGATACCATCATCTTCTTGTGTGTCTTGCAGGCTTCAGCCTGTGGAGAGCTGTTGTCATGCTGATGCAGCATTTTCTAAGAGTCCTCATTTTGCTGCCTTGGTGAGACGCGGCGGCATAGGATTGCTTTAGGAGCCATGGTGTAACACCCCATTTGCGGAATACGGACTTAGATACATATCATATTTTTAGGTCATATTTTTTGATTTGCTTCCCTTTTTGTTTTGTTTTATGACTATTTATGCGATTGTTTTTCATTGGATCCAAATTCGTACTCATAATCGCCCTAATCTGAATCGGGGACCCGATCCTAGCGTATTCCTCGATTTGATCTTTATGGTAGTCAAATTTGACTGATTTTAGTTTCAATTATCATTTTCTAATATTTTAGATTTTTCATGATTTTCTGAAATTTTTCAGAATTAGTCTGCAAAATCTTTAGAATCGATGTTGACCGAAATCACCGGTCGATTCCAGCATTTTTAATTTACAAATAGAGTTAAATTTCTAAAATTCTCTATCACATTATTTCTAAAAATCACATTTTCCATCTTAATATATTTTTGGAGAATTTTCTGAATTTATCAAAATAGGCCGGTTTGGTGTTGGCCAGTTTTGCTGGTTGATTTCAGGATTTTTAATTTGAAAATAAGATTTTATTTTTAAAAAATAATTTTATATTATTTCTCAAAATAATGTTTTCTATCTCTGGGTATTTTTAGAGATTTTTCTGAAATAGTCGATATTTTTTGATATCATTAAAATAATATTATCTTTGGAATCTTCTCATTTCTTTCTTTCTTTCATTCTTTTCCTCTTATTTTTCCGTCCACCTGCCGCCTACTCCCTCCATATGGGGCCTGACCCCATTACACCCCCTCCCATTCTCTTTCACTCTCTCTTCTTCTTTTTCTTTTTCCTTTTTTGTTTTCCTTCTTTTCTTTCTCGCTTTCTCCCTTTCTTCTTCTTTTTCTTTCCTTTCTTTTCTTTCCCTCGCCCTCTCCCTCTCCCCTCTAGACTTGGTTGTGGCGGCTATACCGCTGTCGACCATCGGCCGGCCGCATGGATGGCCACTCCTCCTCTCTTTCTCTCTTGTATCTCTCTTTCTCCCTCTCCTAGATCACCTTATCTCTCATCTATTCTTTCTTTCTCTGTCTCTCTCCTCCCTTACCCTCTTTCTCCTCTGTCTGAACGCCGCCACCGGCCTGAGCCGCCGCCGGCCTTCCCAGGTCGGCCACCCTGTCCTTTCTCTCCCCCACTCTGTGCTCTCTCCCTCTCTCCAGTCCTCTCTCTCTCATTTGTCTCTCTTTCTTTCTCTCTCTTTCTCTCCCTCTCTCTCTCTCCTGCCCTCTCTCTCTCTCATGTCTCTCTCATATCGTTTCTCTCCTTGTCTCTCCGTTTCTCTCTGGCTCTCTCTTTCTCTCACTAGAACTTTCTCTCTAGTTCCCCTCTCTTTCCTCTCTCTCTCTATATATATTTTTTAAATATAAAAATTGGTGTCGTGCGCATGTTCCTGGGATTCTAGATTTTTTGGCATTTTTTGAAGATTTATAGGCGAGTTCCTCGCCTTATTTTGGGTTTCCCCGCTTCGACGGGTCGGCTATGTATTTTATTCAGTATTCGATTATATTTGTATTTGTATTTTGTATTGGGTTGTGTCTATATTTGTATGTGACCGATTGCCCAGGATTATATATGTATTATGCTTGTGACGAATATTCATATTAGGATAGTTTATTTCATGTACATATATTATGCTTAAGATGTATTTTTTTACTGCTTTAATACCATATGTGGTCGACTCTTCGTGGTCGTTTAGCCTCCGGGCTATCTACTCAGCCTCCGGGCTTCACCACTCCATGGTAGCCTAAATATTATCACGTTTATATGCATGCTTGTATGGTACTAATATCTCGTGCAGGTACTCTTGTACAGACTCTGGGTTTTTGGCCACTCCCGAGATGGCTAGCCAATTAGTTTTAGGCCTTGCACCTTTATGGGTTTGTAGTAGCTACTGAGAGTGCGCCTAGACCCCGAGTGTACTCTAGCCCTCGAGCTCTCGCCTACTTCCTCGAAAGAGGAGTGTACTTAGACCATCAGGTCTCTCATGCTCCACCTGGTAGGCATGCTTAGCGCTCAACACTTTACTATTAGATTCGTTTAAGAGGAACTGTACTGGATTTTAGACTCGCCTTTTTAAGCCGAGTCATTCCAGTAGCTCTATCAAGCGCTCTAGTGACTAAACATTATTTGTTATCCGCGCCTCCAGCACTGCTTAAGCTCTGCTTGATTGTGCTTGGCTGTTGCGCTATCACTTGACATATTTTCTCTTGATGTGTTAACACTTGCCGTGCTATTACCTGACATCTACATGCTATTACCTAACACTTGCCTGTATCACTTGACATCTGATGTGTTACCACTTGATGCCTGACATGCTACTACTTATCACCTGCCACCTGTCATGTTAACACATGACCTGTGATTATCATATTTACAAGAATTTTGTACCTGTTATCCTGTATTATATACAGTGACCTGTATTCTGTTATACATGTACTTTTGCACTCCTGAAATCCTAAACCTGTCCTGCTCCTGCTATTCTCGTAAATTAATAATTACATAATAAATTATAAATAAGACAACTTGCACCGAGTTTGAGGCAAACTGATGGGTCCCGAATAGTTTCATGTTTATGATGGTCATATCGTGTCACGCGTGGCCACATTCTTGAGGAATCATCTGGTGGCCACCTGGGATTCCGTGGGGTGTACTGGCACCCTTACTCTTCCTGTTTATTCATGCTGGGTATGCACAAGCCCTAGGCATATTTTTATGGGATCTGCAATACACTACTCATGTTCGAGCATACAATAAGTCCCGGTACCTAGCGGTACATTCTAACTCAACACCGGATACTCCATGATTGTTGTCCCGGGCAAGTACGGGACCCATTCTAAACATGGTTCGTCGAATTCCATCAGTTTTCAAATAACTGGCTCTATAAGCTGTAAGTGAAAGTTTGTAGAATGGGACACATATAAAACCTACAACTTAGACTGCCCCAATTATAATAAGATGCTAATATTCTATTCGTTGTGTTGTTTTGCAATTTGGATCGTATGGACTTAGTTTATGATGACGTGAGATATATGGTATATAGATGAGGGTTTCCTTGTCTGGATTATTCCTTCGACGTACATATCTCAAGAAGCTGTAAACTGGGTTTGTATCACTGGTTTTACCGTATTTGCTTTCATTGGGTCTTACTTCGGATTTATGGTATTATGTTTATTATTATTATATTATATATGTTTACAGCTGCTTTACTAATTGTGTTCTATTCCACCAGTCTCCTGTTCTGATCATATTATACCATGTATGTTCCCTACTTGATATCATTTACTATCTCTCTGCCTGCTCTAGTATGTTTGTGCCCACAACACGATTTTCAATGATGCTCTTTGGATTCAAATTTATCGATACACGTGTGCTTCTCCTTGCACGCCACTTGGCATTCACCATACCATTCGTTGGGGAGTTTCTGACTTCTCCGGATCCTTATGTCTAGATCTCGGAGCTTGAAGCTATGGATTCTCCCAGTTACAGATCAGAAATGCACGACAGAAGCGTGGATCATCGGCAGACCGTCTGAGGCCCTATCATTCCAGGCTCGCTGCTCAGCTCTCGAGTTTTTTCTTTGTGGCTCGTGAGCGTCTTTTGTACAGTTCATTATTGTATATTATTTTCTCGCATTTGCGCCTATCGATGATGTAATATTCTTGTAATATTGTCTCACGTTCTGTGATAATTTTGTAATTGTATTCATATGTTGGAATGTATAATACACCACGTTCTTTCATACTCTAATTCTTACTCATACTGATGCTTACGTATATATGTGAGGGTATTTTTAACCTACGTATATACGTCGCAGTAATGTCTCCGTACCTGCGGGATCAGGGCGTTACACATGGCGTGGATGAAGATGGACGATTAATTCCGGGAGGCATTATTCGATGAATAAATCTTTGTTACTCAGCATTGAGGGCCTGTTAATGGTGGGAGGATTGGAAAAATGGTGACAGGATTGGAGCGTCTGGACCTGAATCTGCTATATTTCTTTTCAAAAATTGTAAACACAACGATGTGATGGAATTTATTGTATTACTCTTATAAAATTAATCAAATAAATATAATAGAATGGTATTTTTAATGAAAATGTTTTTGATGAAAATATTTAATAATTAAATCTTGCTTGGTTTGTTTTTACAGTTGGCTTTTGAAATCGTTATAACCATGCCTCTTTGGAGCGTTGATCTCTATTTCTGATATGACTAGTTAGATATGGAGTGGTTTGGAGAATTTGCACTGTTGTTTTCAAGTAGGTGTGATCCCATCACGGTGCCTGCAAACTTGATAGGGTTCTGAGAGGGAGAAATCCATGCAGCAGAGTAGGGACTCCGAGCAGGGGACGCTCCCACAATGAAGGATTTCGACTGCTCGTATGCTCATCGAGAGGGAGCCCGTAAGCCAGTGCTTGTGTTACCATCTCTGAGTAGGGGACACTCCCACAATGAGACGTACAAACGTCAGTGGTTCTGATGGGATACACTCTCATCAGCTAGGTGGCATGGAAATGGTTAGGAGAAAAGACACATTTTTATTTCATGACATAAAATAAAATACATCGACTTAAAAGAAAATATATGAGGTGCTATTAGTTGAGGCACTTTCCTGTCCTTATGAGAGGAATCAGGTCACTTAATCGCTTTGTACTGAATGATCGCATGTCTGATCTTTGATGGCACTGAAGACTTTGTTGATGGGGAGCCTCAGCGGGTTGAAGTATTATTCCGTCCTAAAGGCTCAGAATGGATTCAGAGAGAGAATCAGGAATGCCTGCTTTTGAAGGCTGTTTGCCCTTGATTCTGGTTACCAACAAGGATTGAAATCTCTCGCGGCGAGTTCATCTTCTCCTTGTCGTTGCCGCGCTTGAGAAGTGGTTGACGAAACTCTTCATAGTTTTCTCCAACTGAATGTAAGACTGGGATCGGGACAGGACTTCACTAATTTGAGTGATGTCATGTTTTAGCAAATATTTATATAGGGGGTGAGAAACCTGCAGCTCGCTGATGAAGGATCATGTATACCTGAAATGGATGCCGGCGTGGGGGCGGAATTGACAGGCCGCTGCAACTATACGATCTACACGTGTTGAATTTGTTGTAACAGCCGTGATCATTGGCAATAGCTGGTGAGATTGCATGCGGAGAAATCTGCCATTGTCTATAACTACCCGCATTGATAGAGCCATTACACGTTATGAACATGGGAAGGAAGGCGTTGCATAAGTATCGACGGAGGTCATGAACGATTTGTTGCTGGACTTTCAGGTCAGGAGTTGGGACTTTAAGGTCAGGGAAGACCTCAGAGTGGTAAAGACCTCGGGATGTAAAAGTTTTAGAATAGTGAAATGTGGCTTCGAATCGGGAATTTCTTCGGGATAGAAGGCAACTACGGGAAAGCCGAATGTGACTGAGGTTTTGGGATAGACTCCAAAAGGTGTTGATTCTGAAGGGAACCCCTTAGTAGTCTGAATATGTATCATCATCCTCGTGTTGGTCAAGTTTTGACCACTACACCTTGCATGAATAATGTGACCAAATTTGACAACCCAAAACTTTGTATCATAGATTTGATGACTCATAGTGTGAATCAAATTTTAACCACACACACCCTTGCATGAATACCGTGAGCAAATTTGACAACCCAAAACTTTATATCATAGATTTGATGACTTGAGAAGTCGCGTGAACGTGACCAGTTGACAATAACATGCATGAAATTAGCAAATAAAGAAATGTGACCAAACTTTGCATCCCTTAATAAATGCCCTAAAACAACTTCTTCGTCCCGTGCCAATTGCTCAATTAAACGAGGTATATTAAGACATAACTTATTATAACATAACAAATCATGTGACACTCTAAAAAAAAGTTTCCAAGTGGCTCCAACTGCATTTTCGGTACAAAATTATGGTGTTCTCTACCAAACAAAAACACTTGATTTAATTGCACAGTTTAGTTAGTTCGTCCATTTTTGTCTGTAATGCCTCAATGATCAAGTATACTTGTGAGCTAGGTTGAAAAAAAAAGATATTTGATCTATTTTTACATTGCTATTGTTTTAGTAATTCAGCCTTGTTTCACACTTTCACATAAGCATCCTTGCAATTAATATCTCTTTCACCCTAATCTCTACTATACAATGAAAACTCTTGATTACTATTAGTCGCCTCACGGTTTTCTTTCATGTCTCTCTCCATAATTTAATTTTAACAAGTTAAAAATTAAAAAGTGACAACTAATGCAAAACTCTAATTTCTATGTCACTTTCTCAGTGATTATTATATGGATTCAACTCTTTAATAGCTTTCAATACCATATTATTATATCATTTAAATTAAAGTTATGATTAATTAAATATTTGCCTATTCAACTATGAATTCTATAATTTTTTTAAGAATATATAAGTATTTAATATCTTAATTTCAGCTAAATAATTGCATCGTCTAAATTGTTTTAAGTCGAAGATACCTTTTGTTTTTATTTACACGTGCATCATACATGCTAGTAATCTAGTACTTGTTTTTAAAAAAACTCTCCAACTCGGGCTAGACACCGCGCTAGGAGTGTCAACTAGGCCATGCCGGGCCGGGCACGGCCCAGACATAGTGGGCTAGCAGGCGGGCTGGGTCGAGCCAGCCTCGCTTGGTCAAAAACTAGGCCCAGGCCAGTCCGGGCCCAAGTTCCCGTGGCCCTGGTGTTCCGGACTCGGGTTAGACCTGAGCCGAGTCGATCCGGCCCGTAGATTTTAAAAAAATTAAAAATATATATTTTAATAACTATAAATTATCTTTATCACCCTCTTTTAACACAAATGTCAATTGGAATATTGGTCATCACGTTTTTATAGTTAGGTTGAGGTCAAGAGTTTGAACCTGCAAATTCAGAAAAGAAAAAAAAATTATTTTATTTCTTAGATCAGGGGCGGAGGGCAGAGCGCGGCGGGGGAGGGGGGGGGGGGGGCATCGGTGGCGTAAGGGCGGGCCGGCCCGGACAGCTCGTGCCAGGTCAGGACACGGGCTTGGCACGGCCCGCCCGAGCCGTGGTCCGCCACAACCATACCCGGGTCCGGCCAAGGGGAGCCGGACTCGGGCCTGGTCTGGTCCAGGTACTACCTGGGCTAACTCAGGTCGTGCCTGTGCGGGTTGCCGGGTCGGGTCGGCTCACTTGACACCCCTACACCGCACTCCACATTTCCGATTTTGACATGTTGAAATATATAGACACTGTGAGTTACACCATTAATAACTTAATGTATGCTCCATGTACTTGTCTGTTGGGTAAATATACAAGTAGTTGTCCTAAGCAATTGGCATTTCGGCCGGTCTTGGGTTCATAAGAGCTCTCTCATCCACGGGTCACGAGTCGAGCCCTTACGTGCGCGTGACATTGAGTGCCTTCATGTTCCAATCAATTATCCAAAAAAAAAAAAAACTAGGTTTAAAATGAGTAGATAAAATCCTATTCTATTTTGTCTTTACAACAAGAAAGGGGAATCACATTTTTTTCGCACTGAAAAATTCTTCTTTTACTGGCGCTGCACAGATATGAACATATGATCACTTTTGTCATCATCATGTACCTTTGAAAGTAACTTTTAATTATTTTCTTACAAATTAATACACAATTAATGTACAAGTTTGATAAGTTAAATAACTCCAATGTTGCTCCCCCAGTTAAACAACAAGGAAGAGTCCTCTCATACCGTGTCTCAGCAGTACAAATCACATTTTCTATCATCTCATTCAAATACTTTTCTGAACACATCTATTGCAAGGGCTTTTCGCCTGCATTATATAATTTTTACTTTCTGAATTGAGAGGGAGGGTGACATTTTCCTTTTTTTTTAAGGGAGAATACGGTTTACCAAGAGTTCTCCGTGTTCATTAATAATTTTTAACGAAATTGTCTCACAAAATGAAGTACATAAGAAACATGTTTTTCAAGGAGGAACAACTAACAAACAAACGCAGATGACGATAGGGACAAAACAAAAAGTACAACAAAAATAATAAGTACAATCTCAAAACAAAAAATCTTCCGTGTAAACATCATACAAGTGAGTCTAACAAAAAAAAGAGGAAGAGATCTTGCTCAATCAAGAGTCATGCATTCCGAAAATACGGAGAGGCCACATGTAACCCTAATCGCTGCCCTGCGCTCGTTCTGTGACTCCACGGACGATGAGGGTGACATTTCGATACCTATGACCACTACCAAACGAAGAGAGCATTAGATAGAAAATGACATTTGTGTAACTGTTAAGTGTGATGTATCTCACATAAAATCACGACAACAGAACTGCCAATTAGAGGCAACCAGCTAGTGTCACTGTATGGAGCAGCAATAAATATATAATGCTATTTTGACAAATTTTCTATAAAGTTGCAATAAACATATTCATAATTTTTTTTTAAAACTCTTTAGAGTAAATTAAATGGTTATTAGGATCATTTTCACTTTAGAACTACCGTAAATATGCGTTTTTGTGGTAGTGAACTGATGGTGATTGTATTTCCCAAAAAGAAAAAAAAATGCGTCTTTTACTGTTCTTTCTATGCTTCAATATTCTTCACATGACACAAGCAAACCGCGTAGCACATGCATGCATGATGTCTAGTATATATTCATATAATATATCTCACTCAGCTTTGCTGCTTGGTTTTTAAGCTCCTGCAATTCGATCATCAGCAGTGATCAATGCCTACTGTTCTTGGAACATATCATCCTTCCAACAATTTTATGCCATCTCTCTCTCTCTCTCTCTCTCTCTCTCTCTCTCTCTCTGTGTGTGTGTGTGTGTGTCGTCTTCATTTTTTAAACGATCTCAGCTAACCTTAACCTTTAACTCTTCTTGCAGGCCTTTGACAACAAAGCAACAAGACAAAAAACAACCTCGGATTGTCAAGGATAAATTAAGACCGGTTGACTTCACGTTGTAAATTTGATCCTTGTTGTGTGTGCATTGTGCTGTGTTGGAGAGCAAAGAGTGAAAGGGTGGTCTCAGTCCTTGGGAAAGAGAGAAAATATTGGGAGCGAGCGAGCTTGTGAGACTATTTGAGTTAGCATTAACTAAGACTGGCTACTTGTTCCAGCCCCGTACCTGCCACCAACTTCCATCAATACAAACTGTTGACAAACTCCCCTAACAAGATTTGTGGGTTTTTATTAGGCCTCAATCTAGAGTTGTTGCACCTCCATTTTCTTGTGGCTGTAATCACTGTTTGATTTAGTTAGTCCATCAAATATGGAAACCAGCTAATTTTATAGCTAGCATGCATGCATGCATGCATGTGCATGATGAAATCACTTGTTTAGATTGTTGCATGTCTCTAGGATAACTCAGGGTCCTTAATTAAATCCTGCACGAGGGTCTCATTTGAGTTCAGAGCTTGATCAATATTATTACTGCCAAATGGTGATTCTGTACTGTTGAAGCGGACACTTGTACGTTAGGGTTACGGTTACAGTGGCAATATGACAACGCCAAGTTCAAACTTTCAAATTGCAATCAAGGATTAAAATGATTCAAGTCCAATGGCATACAAACATACAAGTCACACTAGATTAGGGGCTGTTTATTTATGAAAAGTCAAATTGAAATCTGATCTTGACGGGTTCCGTTAGAGATTTCACAATTCTTTTTTGTTTGCGTAAAGAAATGAAATTAGGAAAAGTCTCAAGAACAGTGTCCAAAACGACATTTTTCTTTCCTCTCCGATTTGATCCGCTGTCAGGGGTGGACCCACCTTATACCTAGGGTGGTTTTGATCACCCTGAATTATGGGAAAAATAGAGAGGTAAGTACATTGGGCACGCACACCTTGAACATGTTCTCTATCACCCGCCACCAATTCCATACATATACATTGAAATACACCTGGGGGGTGAATAAGTGTACTAGCTAATTTAGGACAAATGATACAGAATTAAAAACTTAATTGCAAACACACTATGTGTAACTAAGAATGAGCCCGAATTCCCTGTGAAGGACTCTGGCACTACTCCTCTAGACTAAGAGTAGAGGTGCTTTAAAAGCTCTCTTAGTTTAACACAAGTGTGGGCACTCACAAATTATATCTAGCATATGAATATGAACAATATAAAGCAATGCAAGATATAAGAGAGATAGAGTTGAGAGATAGTGGATCAAACACAAATACAAAGATATGTTTCGAGATTCGAGCCACCGCTTTACGTCCTCGCCTTCACACAGAAGGATTTTCACTACATCCACACAAGACCTTCCACAAAGGGACCTCCACTGAGGAATTACAACTCAACACCAAGAGTACACAACTCCTCTCTCAAACGCAAAACTCGTACACAAGAGGTGGGCACTAAGTCAAGCACAAAGTAAAGGAAAATATACTTGTGATCCAATGATCACAAACTCTCTCGATGATCTCAAAAGATCAGAAACAATATTCTTACAATATAAAGATCCTAAAGATAGTTTGAGATGATAGCTCAAGTATGTGAAAAAACAAAGTATTTTGAAAAAGAAACAATAAAGAAAACACTTGAAAAAGACTTCTTGATAAATATGTAAAATGAAGAACAAAACAAAATTTTCAAATCTAGCTTTTCTTTGATTTCCAAAAACTTTAAAAACAAATAAAGATAGGAAATTTTGGCACAAAAACTCTTTTGAAAACTTTGTTATAAACACTTGAGAAGGTGAAAAAAATTGCTTTCAAAGAAGAAACAGGCCAAGGGAACCTATATGTATAGGATTCTCAAAATATAGCCATTGGGGTCCAGATCAGGCCCAGAATGGCCTGTCGGTCGACCGCCCGGTCGATCGACCAATGGTCAGATTTCTGACCGTTGGGGCTGTCGGTTGATCGATAGGTCGACCGCCCCAAGGCAAATTGCCTGTCGGTCGACCGCCCGGTCGACCGAGGCCAGAACCAGAGAGCCGGTCTTTCTGGTCGGTCGACCAGTCGCTCAACAGGGGCCATTTCTAGATAGCAGAGTCTCTAGTGTTGGCCCAGAGGCCTTCCACTCTAGTTTTGATGATAATTAACTCATGTAGTTATAGTTTACTAATAATCTTATAATATATAGTTTCAGATATTTAATCAAGATATTAGTAGGTGATTAGCTTTAACAAAGGTGTTTTGGAGCTTTCACATGGTGATTCAAGAGCCGAGCGTCAAAGTTCATATCTAGCGCTCGTTGGAGTCAAGCTCGTTGAATCGCGTTTGGATCGAGTCAACTTGGAGACGGTGTTCTACAAGAAGGCTTCAGTTTATTTAGTTTAAGATTTAGTTTAGATCTATTGTAAAGATTAGATAGTGTGATATGTTCAAGTTCATAACACACACACGTTTCAAGTTTTAGTTTTGGTTTTCGGTTTAACCGATCTTGGTTTTCATGAATAGATAAAATCAAAACAACTTTACATGGTTTAATGTATATTAGATTTGATCTATATACATATATGCTTCATCTATTTAGAAAAACTTATTTTGATGCATTATTCAAGTGTTTGGAGTTTTGTATTTAGACAAAACTTATTTTTGGATTTAATGTCAAAAACATAGATATAATACCTTTCATGTATATTGGATTCTATCCATATACTATATGCTTCAAAGTTGTTTAAATATCATGTTTTTGTATTTATATGTGTTTTAGAAAATCGGATTTCCATTTCAAAAATTTTATTTTTGGAACATACAAAATTGGTTTAAGGCAAAATTTTCAAGTCACAAAAATGGTTCAAAATGTTTGTAATATAATTTGATTTTTACTCAAACATGTTTGTATTTCAAAGATATAACATGAACTGATTTTGTGGAATTTATGTGATTTTATGGGATTTAATTGAAGTTAAAAGACTAGTTTTTAAATCCTGAAATTTTACCTGCCAGGCTCTGGCGGTCGACCGGAACGGTCGACCGGACCAGTGGTCGGTCGACCGGACCGGTTGACCGAACGTGCACAAAGGCCAAGTGATTTGGCCGGTCAACCGTGCGGTCGACTGACTGAAGTCACCCCACTCTCGGGTGGGGCCGGTCGACCGAGCGGTCGACCGTTCACTTTGGCTCGGTCGACCGGCCAGAGAGCAGTTGCTCTCTGGATCTGGCACGGTCGACCGGCGGTCGACCGGAGGGCTCAACGGTCAAAATTTTGACCGTTGGCTGGTCGACCGTCGGTCGACCGGAAGGGCATTCTGGCCCTTTTTAGCTGCCAACGGGCAGATTTCTAATGGGGCTATAAATACCCCATTTGAAGTTGGTTTTCAATAAGAATTTTAAAGAGCAAAATTTTCATCTTCTCAAGTGTTTTAATACAAGTTTTCAAAAGAGTTTAAGCTAAAAGATTTATCTTTATTTGTTTTAAAGAGTTGGAAAAAATCAAGAAAATGAGAAGTCTTTGGGATTGATTTTGATCTTCAATTTATATTCATTCTAGAAGATTTCCAAGAGTTTTTTTTTGAGTTTATGATTTTCAAACTCTTTATTTCTCACACTTGTGCTTATCGACTATCCTATCTATTAGGATCTTTGTTTTGTGGGAAAGAAGTTGTTTGTGGTCTTTATGATCACCAAGTTGTAAACCTTCCATTGATTGTGATATCCCTCTAGTGAGAGGTGATTGAGTTATTATCCCTCAAGTGTGAGGTGATTGTGGAAGTGGTATTTGGCTCCCTCTTGTGAGAGGTGGAGATTGTGTTGGAATCCCTCAAGTGTGAGGTGATTGTTGTTTGTGTGGCTAAGTATCTATCCTTTTAAGTGTAGAGGAGATATGTTTTGTGCCTTGCCTCTAGTGAGAGGTTGTATTAGTTGAGAGAGGAGTTGTGTACTCCCAATTATATTTACCCCAAATCCTCAGAGGAGGTTCCCTGTGTGGGAAGTCTTGTGTGGACGAGTTAGTGGAAATCCTTCTGTGTGAAGGTGGGGACGTAGAGTTGTGTGCTCAAATCTCGAAACATATCTCGGTGTTTGCGTTTGATCCACTTATTCTAACTCTCTCTCTCTTACATTGTGCATTGATGTAAATCACCTAGTGGGGGGGTGAATAAGTGTAAATGCTAATCTAGAAACTAAATGCGTTAAATGCAGAAGCTTAAAATAATTTTGCAATCACACTTAATACAACCAACAAGTGGAGCCGAATTCCCCGTGAAGGGCTCTGTACTAACTCCTCTTGATTCCCCTAGATAAGGGTTGAGGTGCTATATGAAGCTCTTGTGGTTAAGTATAAGTGAGGCACAAACACAAGCAAGCCAAGCATCTAAGGATGAACAATATGAAATAATGCAAGGCACAAATGCAAGCAATAAGATATGAATGAATGAATGATGCTTTGCACAAAATAAAGAGAGAGAGTTAGAGAGACAATGGATCAAACGCAAACACAAAGATATGTTCCGAGGTTCGAGCCCCTAGCTCTACGTCCCCGCCTTCACCCAGAAGGATTTCTAATCCACCATCTTGTTCACCGAGGACTCCCACCGAGGGAACCTTCACCGAGAAGGATTTTTACAACAAGGGAGTACCGAACTCTTCTCTCAAACACTGCTTCACAACCGAGGGGTAGGCCCGTAGCCAAACAACAACAACAAATACCTCTACCGAAGAGGGTTTACAAACAAAACTCCACCTCTCACTAGAGGGAGCAAACCAACCAACTCAACCTCTACCAAAGAGGGAGCAAACCAATCACCCGATCAACCTCTACCAAAGAGGGATACAACAAAAGTAAGGGTGTACAACTTGGAGGTTTCCACAACCTCAAACAATCTCTTTTTCCTCTTTTCCACAAAACAAGATCCTAATAGAATAGGATAGAAGATAAGCTCAAGTGTGAAAAAATAAGTATTTTGATCAAAGAAAATCTCTTGGGAAAATACCAAATTGATATAGAAATGAAGAACAAGAAACCAATTCCCAAAACCTATTTTCCTTGAAATAAAACAAAACACTTAAAACAAATAGATGAAGCTTTTTGGCACAAAAACTATTTTGAAAACTTGTTTAAAACACTGAAGATGTCAGGAAATTTTAGCTCTAAAAATCTTAGCCAAAACCCCCAAGAAATGGGGTATTTATAGCCCAAACAGAAAACTAGCCGTTAGGCTGATCTGGCAGCCTGACAGGCTTGCGGTCGACCGGCCCGGTCGACCGCCAACGGTCAGAAATATGACCGTTAGAGCAAACCAGTCGACCGCCCAGATACAGAGAGCAGACTTCTCTGTTCCAGTCGACCGCTCGGTCGACCGCCCAGATACAGAGAGCAAGGCTCTCTGATCCGGTCGGCCGACCGGCCGATCGGCCCACTGTGCCAGCAGACGTGCACAGGTCTGTGCACGTCGGTCGACCGCCCGGTCGACCGGCATGGCCTGTCAGCACAGTTCTGGGTCAGAAACTGGGTCAGAAAAACAGTTAATATATTTCTAAAAATTCTTTTATCTCTTGTAAAAATCTCCAAAAATAGTTTTATCATTTTGCATTGATACATAAACATGTGATAAACATTTTAACTCAAATATCAAGCATATGAAACCATTTTTGTGTTTTATCATTTTTACAAAAAATAAAACTTGTATTTTATCAAACTTTGATTTTTCAATACATGAATAGGAAAGTCAAAATAGGTTTGTTTAAAAGTTAAGCATGCATGTATAGAATGAATCTACTATACATAAACCAATTAAACTTGTTTTGATCAACTATCCATGAAAACAAATATTGGTTAAACCAAAACCGAAAAATCAATATCCAAACATAAAACGTGTGTGTTGTGCACTTGAGCATATCAACTATCCTTATCTTTACACATGGATCTAAAACACACTAAACTATGGATACCTAAGTCTTCTTGACGATCTTCATCTTCAAGTCGACCCGATCTAAAACGTGATCCACCGAGTGCAAAGGTATGATCTTGATGCTTGGGCCCTGGAATCACCAAGTGAAGGCTTCCAAACTCTTCTTTTTGAAGCAATCACCAACTAATATCTTGTTTCATGATCTAAAACTAAAATCACAAGATTATTAGTAAACATAACTACATGAGTTAATCATCATCAAAACTAGAGAGGAAGGCCTCCGGGCCAACAATCTCCCCTTTTTGATGATGACAAAACTCATGGAGTTATATATGCATGGATTAAAGTTATGCTTCAAAGAAGCTCCCCCTTAACTCATGCATAAACAAATAAACATAATGAATATGCAATGAAGGCTCTTAAACATGAATGCATAGATATGCATAGACAATAAAAAAACTCTAGATACCAATGAAATGTTCAAAAACACAACATGCTCTAGATACCAATTAAAATTAAACTAAATTAAACTTAATATATGCAAAAACATAAATATGCATATATAAAACTCTCAAATAATTCCCCCCCTTTTTGTCAATCATCAACAAAGGGGTAAAAACCAAAACAAAACAAAATCTTCTCCCCCTTTTTAATACAAAGAAATAATCATCAATAAGGGGTAAAGGCAAAACCAAATCAATAAATTTTTCTCCCCTTTTGTTCGAAACAACGAATCAACAAAAAGGGTTAATAAAGACAACGTTCTCCCCCCATTTTTGTCTAAAATAAAAACAAAACCAAATAGGGGTGACAATCAATTAAGGTACCAATTGAAAATATGTCAAAGTAGCATCTTGATACCAATTGAAAGCAAACAGAGATCAATAAATGGTATATGCTATGTACATTCATGACGAGGAAGATGTGAAGTTTTCCTACATAGATACATTACATGAAGGAAGGATGACAAGCCCTAATTCACATAACGTACACTATGCAATGCATAAGAGGAGATGTGAAGCTCCCCTGCACACGTGTACCACATAAAAGAAGAGATTGTCAAGCTCTTCAATACAAGATACACTCATCATGAATCTATATGTAGAAGAGATGTTAAGCTCTCCTTACATATATGCAATATAAACAAAATTTTGAGATACCAATTTTAAAAACATTCAAATAAACATCTTGATATCAAAAACGAGTATTTTTCTTTTTAAGTATATGATATCAATTTAAACTTTTTATTTTCTATCATAAAGAAAGGGAGTGGAAATACAAATACCAATGAAATATGAAAATCGAATTTTCTCCCCCTTTATGAAATACCACACAAAACACATGCATAAGCTTGTTTAAGAAACTAATTGAAAATTGAATCAATTGAAACAAAGTTGAAGCTCAAGCTTAGCATAAACAAAATATATATGTATGAAAAATTTAATACCAATCGAAATTGATAATATTGAAATTGAAAACATACATACATACAAACATATATGAGTATACAAGAAAAATCAAAATTAATACCAATTGAAAGAATTTCAATGATACCAATTGAAACAACAATAATGATCAAGGTATAACTCATATAACCTATCCTCCCAACACATGTTTATGTTTAAAAGATTTTCAATGTAAAGCATACACAAGGCATGGTCTCCCATCCAACCACCCTTGGATGGTAGGGGTTTTCAAAAATAGGTTTGAAAAACTCTACCAAAATGAAGAATACGAACTAGTTAAATGGAAAAACTTGTTAACTAGTACGAAATCCTTCAAGTAAGGAATAAAAACAAATTATTTTTCATGAAAATATGAAATTCACAAAATAGTCAACACTCTAATTCAATGAAGCATAAATATGACTCCTGAAAACAAAACATGAGTAAACAATAAATGTGAGTGTACAAATAAGATGTGAAGATCATAATCATGAAAGATGGACAATAAGCTCAATATTCCTTGAAACATGAAAACATGAAAATCATCAAAACTTATTTAATCTTCAAGGTATACGTATGTCCTATACAAATTAAAGTATACATACATATCCAAATATAACGAGTCCACAAAGATATATGCATTAAGGCACGTGGCTCAAAAGGATGTATATGTATAACAATAATTTGGATAAAATGGACATATACATGAAGTTAAACATAAACACAAAAACATGAAACAAATCCAAAAATTAGAATACAAGTTTAAAATGCATGAATCATCAAAACTAGACTATACTAGCACATCTAATGGGAACAAATAAGCATTCAAGCACAAACATATATAGATTTATTTGTGGCCCACTATATGCACAAGTATAAATCCTAGTCTTAATGAAAACTAACATTTAAATATATATTCAAATCATGAGGCATCAAAAACAAGATAAAATCATCATGATAAATCTTAAACATGATTATTATGTAAATCCACATGTTATTAGAGTTATGATAAACATGATAGCTAAACAAAGGTGAGAACATAAAAATAATGGTCCATATTAAACATGGGTGTCTCAAAAGGGCTATACATGCATGTCAAAGATCTAATAAACATGACATTAACATAATAATCTATAAACATCAAAACATGCTATATATAATAAACATGAAAAGCATGCAAATATAAATAAGGAGTAAGAGACCGTTACCAAAAACCTATGAGGTAACTCTACATGTCTCCAAAACAAGGTGGTCCTCTCCACCAAACATCCCTTGAAAGTGATGCATCCAAATGATTTCCATGAAGCTCGGAACGCATCCACTCCAAGGTACCGCTACTCTCACGTCATGCGAGAGCCCACACCTACATCAAAAACAAGAGGGGTGGTCTTTGGTACCCATATCTTATTGGGTCCATGGGGGTTAGTACCATTCCTAACCCAAACAAATTTATTTGCTAAATTTACATCATGTAATCTATCAAAACAAAATTTAGCAAGGTGGCCCTTACGTCCACAATGTGTACAAGTGTACACATGAGCATACATGTGATGGATGTGTCCGTGAGGAGCATGTGTATGCCGTGGAGGGTGTGCATGCATAATAGATGGAACTTGTTTCTTGCGAAACAAGTTTCCAAACGTGTATGGCCCACAACACATTGGCTCAAAGTGGAGCCCAAACAATCTACACTCTTTTTCAACAAATTTATATCATTTTTAATTATAGAAGAAGTGGTGCATGCAAGGGGTGATCTAGGTAAAACTACCCTAGCATGGCAAACATGAGAAACAATATCATTTTTCAAAGATTTATTTTTATTTAAACAAATTTCTAATTCTTTTGAAATAAAATCAATTTCTCTTTTCAAAGAATCATTTTCTCTTAAAACAAATTCAACTTTGAAGATAAAAACTCATTTTTCTTCAACACATCATCACAATCATTTTTAGATTTCAACAATTCATTTTCTTTTAAAACAAGATTAAGTTGAGATCTAAGTGAGTCACATTCACTAGAAACCTCTTCCTTCTCTTGCAAAATAATCTCAATTTTAGATGACAAATTTTTCTTTTCTTCTTTTAAAACAAGATTCTCATTTTTCAATATTTTGTATTTAGAAATCAAATTTTCACAATTTCTAACAAGTTCATCATTCATAGCTTGTGCCTCTAGACATTCATTGCAATATGAATTAGAACTAGCATCAAGTTGAGTGTCCGAGTGTACCTCAAGGGAGTCATTCCCTTTGACCATGAAGCAATGTTCTTCGGACTCATCTCTTCTAGATCTTCTCTTCTTTTCAATAATCTTTGGTAGCTCGGGAGAAGTCAAAATACTCCAAACTGTAAAAGCTGAATCATAGTGAGCAAACACATATAAATAATCTTTATGAAGTGATGCTCTAAGTGCCTCTAGGGCTATTGCATTGGCCTCTATATGCTTGCTATCACTAAGGAAGGATTCCTTGGTAATGGCAAGGTGAACTTTATATCCTAAGGCTTTTAAATGACAACTCATCATAACCTTCCAAATCTCAAGTCTAGAAATATCAAACATAGGAGGGCTATCCATGAGTGCAAACTATATGTGTGCAAACAACAAAAGTGTGCAAACAAGCAAATGCAAATGATAGATTAGCAAACAAAAGGATCTCACTCCTAGGATGTTAAGCCTAAGTATCAGGAGCGTAGGCTCTGATACCGATTGTAAATCACCTAGTGGGAGGGTGAATAGGTGCAAATGCTAATCTAGAAACTAAATGCGCTAAATGCGGAAGCTTAAAATAATTTTGCAATTACACTTAATACAACCAACAAGTGTAGCCGAATTCCCCGTGAAGGGCTCTGGACTAACTCCTCTTGATTCCCCTAGATAAGGGTTGAGGTGCTATATGAAGCTCTTGTGGTTAAGTATAAGTGAGGCACACACACAAGCAAGCCAAGCATATAAGGATGAACAATATGAAATAATGCAAGGCACAAATGCAAGCAATAAGATATGAATGAATGAATGATGCTTTGCACAAAATAAAGAGAGAGTTAGAGAGACAATGGATCAAACGCAAACACAAAGATATGTTCCGAGGTTCGAGCCTCTAGCTCTACGTCCCCGCCTTCACCGAGAAGGATTTCTAATCCACTATCTTGTCCACCGAGGACTCCCACCGAGGGAACCTTCACCTAGAAGGATTTTTACAACAAGGGAGTACCGAACTCCTCTCTCAAACACTGCCTCACAACCGAGGGGTAGGCCCGTAGCCAAACAACAACAACAAACATCTCTACCGAAGAGGGTTTACAAACCAAACTCCACCTCTCACTAGAGGGAGCAAACCAACCAACTCAACCTCTACCAAAGAGGGAGCAAACCAATCACCCGATCAACCTCTACCAAAGAGGGATACAACAAAAGCAAGGGTGTACAACTTGGAGGTTTCCACAACCTCAAATAATCTCTTTTTTCTCTTTTCCACAAAACAAGATCCTAATAGAATAGGATAGAAGATAAGCTCAAGTGTGAAAAAACAAGTGTTTTGATCAAAGAAAATCTCTTGGGAAAATACCAAATTGATATAGAAATGAAGAACAAGAAATCAATTCCCAAAAACCTATTTCCTTGAAATAAAACAAAACACTTAAAAACAAATTGATGAAGCTTTTTGGCACAAAAACTATTTTGAAAACTTGTTTAAAACACTGAAGATGTCAGGAAATTTTAGCTCTAAAAATCTTAGCCAAAACCCCCAAGAAATGGGGTATTTATAGCCCAAACAGAAAACTAGCCGTTAGGCTGATCTGGCAGCTTGACAGGCTTGCGGTCGACCGGCCCGGTCGACCGCCAACGGTCAGTAATATGACCGTTGGAGCAAACCGGTCGACCGCCCGGTCGACCGCCCAGATACAGAGAGCAGACTTCTCTGTTCCAGTCGACCGCTCGGTCGACCGCCCAGATACAGAGAGCAAGGCTCTCTAATCCGGTCGGCCGACCGGCCGACCGGCCCACTGTGCCAGCAGACGTGCACAGGTCTGTGTACGTCGGTCGACCGGCATGGCCTGTCAGCACAGTTTTGGGTTAGAAACTGGGTCAGAAAAACAGTTAAATATATTTCTAAAAATTCTTTTATCTCTTGTAAAAATCTCCAAAAATAGTTTTATCATTTTGCATTGATACATAAACATGTGATAAACATTTTAACTCAAATATCAAGCATATGAAACCATTTTTGTGTTTTACCATTTTTACAAAAAACAAAACTTGTATTTTATCAAACTTTGATTTTTCAATACATGAATAGGAAAGTCAAAATAAGTTTGTTTAAAAGTTAAGCATGCATGTATAGAATGAATCTACTATACATAAACCAATTAACCTTGTTTTGATCAACTATCCATGAAAACAAATATTGGTTAAACCAAAACCGAAAAACCAATATCCAAATATAAAACGTGTTTGTTGTGCACTTAGCGTATCAAACTATTCTTATCTTTACACATGGATCTAAAACGCACAAAACTATGGATACCTAAGTCTTCTTGACGATCTTCATCTTCAAGTCGACCCGATCCAAAACGTGATCCACCGAGTGCAAAGGTATGATCTTGATGCTCGGGCCCCGGAATCACCAAGTGAAGGCTTCCAAACTCTTCTTTTTGAAGCAATCACCAACTAATATCTTGTTTCATGATCTGAAACTAAAAGCACAAGATTATTAGTAAACATAACTACATGAGTTAATCATCATCAAAACTAGAGAGGAAGGCCTCCGGGCCAACAATTGATTCATATTGTCATATCATATACATGCTTATGTTGATTGTGTGTGCCCATGCTTGTGTTTAATCAAGAGAGCTTTACATAACACCTCAACTCTTATTTAGAGGAATTCAAAGGAGTTAGTCCAGACCCCTTCACTGGGAATTCGGCTACACTCATTCGTTACACTAAGTGTGTTGCATTAAGTTTTTAATTCTGCATCATTGTTCATTAGATTAGCCGTACACCTATTCACCCCCCTCTAGGTGTACTTTCAATTGGTATCAGAGCCTACGCTCCTGATATTGGTTTGACCACCTAGGAGTGTGATCTTGGTTGCTAATCTATCATTTGCATTTGCACACATTTTGTTTGCTCTCATGGACTTTATGACCCCAACTATGTTTGATACTTCCAACATTGTTATTTGGAAGGCTAGGATGTCCATGTACCTAAAAACTCTAGGCTTGCATGTTTTCCTTGCCGCTACTAAGAAATCCTATCTTGGTAATAGCAAGCATATAGAGGCCAATGCACAAGCCCTAATGGCACTTAGAAGCACGCTTAATAAAGAATATCTTATGTTGGTTTCTAACTGTGATTCCGCCTTCGCAGTATGGAATATCTAGACATCTTTAGAGCTACAATTGCAAATCAATGAGATGGAGATATCTAGTGGAGAGGAATCCGACCAACGATGCTTCATGGTTCAAGGGAATGACTCCCTTGAGGTATATTCAGATACTCAACTAGATGATAGTTCTAGTTCTTCTTGCTTTGAATGTATGGATGCACATGCTTCAAATTATGAACTAGTTATAGGTTGTGAAATTTTTTTAGAAAGACACAATCTTTTGAAAAAGAAAAGTTTTGCTTTAAAAGAAGAAAATAAAAATTTGTCTTCTAAACTTGATATTTTTTTGTAAGAATGGGATGAGATTTCAAATGAAAGAGACTATTTGAAATCCTAACTTGAACTTGTATAAAAGAAAATGAAAATTTGAAAAATAAAAATGATTGCAATGAGGTTTGAAGAAAAATGAGATCTTAACTTCAAAACTTGATTTTGTTGTAAAAGAAAATATTTCTTTGAAAAACAAAATTGATTTGATTTCAAAAGATTTAGAAGTTTGCTTAAGTAAAAATAAATCTTTAAAAATTGATATTGATACACATGTTTGCCATGCTAGTATAGCTTCACCACCTAGTGTATCTATTACATGCACCTCTTCTTCTATAATTGAAAATGATATATCTATGCTTAAGAAGAGTGTTGATTGTTTGGGCTCCACTTTGAGCTATTGTGCTTTGAACCATATACGTTTGGAATCCATGTTTCAAAAGAAACAAGTTCCTCCTATGCATGCACACAAACCACGACATACACATGCTCCTTACGTCACACTCATCACACTATGTATGCTCATGTGCACAATTGTACACATTGTGGACGTAAGGGCCACCTTGCTAAATTTTGCTATGATAAGATACATAATTCAAATTTAGCAAATAAGTTTGTTTGGGTTAGCAGAAGAGCTAACCCCCTTGGACCCAAAAGAGTATGGGTACCAAAAATCACTCCTATTTTATTTGATATAGGTGTGGGCTCTCACATGACGTGAGAGTGATGGTGCCTTGTGGTGGATGCGTTCCGAGCTTAAAGAGGACTATTTGGATGCATCATTTTCAAGGAAAGTTTGGTGGGAGGACCACCTTAGTTTGAAGACATAGAGATATACCCTCATGGTTTTTGGTAACAATCTCTAACTCTCATTATGTTTATATGCTTTCATATTATTCATTTTTAGCATATTTTGATGTTTCATGATTAGTATGTTAAATGTCATGATTATTAGACTTGTGATATCCATGATTAGTATTTGAGATCACCCATGTTTAATATAGACTTATACTTTTGTGATTCTCACATTTGTTTTAGCTATTGTGTATATCATAGATCTAATGCATATTCATTTACATAATGATCATATGTATGTTTATAAGTTTTATTTTGATTTCTATGCTTCATGTTTTGATTACATATTTAGATGTTAGTTTTCATTAAAACTTAGATATATATACTTGTACAACTATTGAGCCACAAATAGATTATTATATGTTTGTGCTTGAATGCTCTTTGTACTCATTAGATGTACTAGTATAGTCTAGTTTTGATGATTCATACATTTTGACTTGTATTCCATAGTTTTGACATGTTTTAATGTTTTTGTTTAAACTTCATGTATATATCCATTTTTGTCTAAACTAATAGTTATACATATACATTCTTGAGCCACTTGCCTTCAATTATATACTTTTGTGGACTCGTTCATGTTTGGATATGTATGTATACTCTAGTTTGTACAAAACATACATATGCCTTGAAGGTTAAATTATTTTGATGAAAATTAGATTTTCTTGTTTTAAGGAATTTCATTTTGAGCTTGATTGCCTATTTTCATGATGATGTGTTTCACATAACTCTTATACACTCACTTTACTTAATGTTTTCTCATGACTTTATTTTCATGAGTATGATATGTGCCTTATAGATTTTGATGTTGATGATTGTGTGACTTATATGTTTATCATGAAATATATTTTGGTTTTATTTCTTATTTGAAGGATTTCGTACTAGTTTACAATTTTATCATATAACTAGTTGCGGTATTCTTCATTTGGTATAGAGTTTTCAAACGTGTTATATTATTTTCAAACTTATTTTGAAAACCCCTACCCTTCCAAAGGGCGGTTGGTTGGGTGACCATGCCTTGTATGCTCATTCTTGAAAATCTATTTAAAATATGTACATGAAATGGGTGGTAGGAAGTATGAGTTATACACTTGATCTTATTTTGTTTTAATTGATATCATTGTATCTTCTCAATTGGTATCGCTATTGACATTCATTTTGTATACTTATATCTTTTATATATGTATGCTTAAACTTCAAATAGTATCAATTTTGATTGGTATTCAATTTTCATACATATATATGAATTTACTTTATTTGTGCTTACCATATCTCTATATCTTTGAGCACAAATTTTGATTATGCTAAACTTGATTCGTTAAATGTCAATCATATTTCAATTGATTATTTTTCAATTAGTATCTTATACAAGCTTATGCATTATTTTGTTTAGTATTTCATAAAGGGGGAGAAAATTCATACTTCACCTTTCAGTTGGATTTGTTTACATTTGGTATTTTACTCTCACACTTTATGATGAAAAATGATTGAAAAATGATATTTATTTTTTAATTTGGTATCATACGCTCCTAATGAAAAATTATTTTCAATTGGTATATGTTTCATTTTTAATATTGGTATCAAACATATCAAATTGATATTATTTTCTATTTGGTACCTCTGTTATAAAATGAGTTTAGTGTTTAACAAAAAAAATTGGTTTATGTTTTTCAATTGATATCAAGAGTGTAAAATATTTTCAATGGTACTAATTTTTACAATTGGTATCAAGATTACCTATATGTTTATATCTTTCAATTGATATCAAAATTCTTGTTAGTTTCTTCAAAATGTTTTGTTTATTTTCAATTGGTATCATCATTTGGTATCATGATGTTTCTATGTATACCTTTGCACTAAAATTGATATATTTTTTTCAATTGGTATCATAATGTTTTGATTTGATTTAACCCCTTGTTGATTTTTGTTTCGGACAAAAAGGGGGAGAACATTATTTTATTATTTACTTTAACCCCTTTGTTGATGATTGACAAAAAAGGGGAGAAGTATTTGAGTATATATGCATATTTATTTATAAGTTTATATCAAAATTTGTTTCATATTGGTATCGAGAGAGTTTGTTTATGTTTTGTTGATATTGGTATCAAGAATATGTTTTGTTGTTTGTCTTATTGATATCAAGAACTTTTATTAAAATTTTTATTGTTGGTATCAAGTATTGTTTTGTTTTATTGGTATCAAGAACTTTTATTAAAATTTTTATTGTTGGTATCAAGAGTTTTTATTGATTATCTTTCAATTGGTATCAAGAGCTTTTATTGATTATCTTTCAATTGAAATTTTTATTGGTATCAAAAGCAATTATTTAAAGAACACGTTTATTTTAAGTTTATATTTTCAATTGGTATTTAAGAACATGTTTATTTTAAAAGGAGGAGAAGTAATTTATTTTAAATTTTGGTATCTACAGCATGTTTATTTCATTATTTTGTGCATGTTTATGCATATTCATGTTTAACATTCATTGCATATCTTATTGTTTATGCTATGCATGAGTTAAGAGGGAGCTTCTTTGAAGCTTAACTTTAATCCATGCATATATAACTCCATGAGTTTTGTCATCATCAAAAAGGGGGAGATTGTTGGCCCAGAGGCCTTCCACTCTAGTTTTGATGATGATTAACTCATGTAGTTATAGTTTACTAATAATCCTGTGATATTTAGTTTCAGATATTTAACCAAGATATTAATAGGTGATTAGCTTCAACAAAGGTGTTTTGGAGCTTTCACATGGTGATTCATGAGCTCGAGCGTCAAAGGTCATATCTAGCACTCGTTGGAGTCAAGCTCGTTGAATCGCGTTTGGATCGAGTCAACTTGGAGACGGCGTTCTACAAGAAGGCTTCAGTTTGTTTAGTTTAAGATTTAGTTTAGATCTATTGTAAAGATTAGATAGTGTGATATGCTCAAGTTCACAACACACACGTTCATGTTTTGGTTTTGGTTTTTGGTTTAACCGATCTTGGTTTTCATGGATAGATAGAATTAAAATAAGTTTACATGGTTTAATGTATATTAGATTTGATCTATATACATATATGCTTCATCTATTTAGAAAAACTTATTTTGATACACTATTCATGTGTTTGGAGTTTTGCATTTAGACAAAACTTATTTTTGGATTTAATGTCAAAAATATAGATATAATGCCTTTCATGTATATTGGATTCTATCCATATACTATATGCTTCAAAGTTGTTTAAATATCATGTTTTTGTATTTACATGTGTTTTGGAAAAATCGGATTTCCATTTCAAAAATTCTATTTTGAAAAATATAGAATTTGGTTTAAGGTAAAATTTTCAAGTCACAAAATGGTTCAAAATGTTTGTAACATGATTTGATTTTTACTCAAACATGTTTGTATTTCAAAGATATAGCATGAACTGATTTTTGTGAAATTTATGTGATTTTATGAGATTTAATTGAAGTTAAAAAGACTAGTTTTTAAATCCTGAAATTTTCCCTGCCAGGCTCTAGCGGTCGACCAGAACGGTTGACCGGACCAGTGGTCGGTCGACCGGACCAGTGGTCGACTGATGTGCACAAGACGTGCACAAAGTCCAAGTGATTTGGCCGGTCGACCGTGCGGTCGACCGACTGAAGTCACCCCACTCCCGGGTGAGGCCGGTCGACCGGGCGGTCAACCGTTTACTTTGGCCCGGTCGACCGGGCGGTCGACCGGCGAGAGAGCAGTTGCTCTCTGGATCTGGCACGGTCGACCGGGCGGTCGACCGGAGGGCCCAACGGTCAAATTTTTGACCGTTGGCCGGTCTACCGGCCGGTCGACTGGAAGGGCATTCTGGCCCTTTTTAGCTGCCAACGGGCAGATTTCTAATGGGGCTATAATTACCCCATTTGAAGTTAGTTTCAAAAGAATTTTAAAGAGAAAAATTTCCATCTTCTCAAGTGTTTTAATATAAGTTTTCAAAAGAGTTTTTAAGCTAAAAGATTTATCTTTTCCCAAGAGTTCTTCTTTGAGTTTTTGATTTCCAAACTCTTTATTTCTCATACTTGAGTTTATCTACTATCCTATCTATTAGGATCTTTGTTTTGTGAGAAAAAAAGTTTTTTGTGGTCTTTGTGATCACCAAGTTGTAAACCTTCCATTGATTGTGATATCCCTCTAGTGAGAGGTGATTGAGTTGTTATCCCTCAAGTGTGAGGTGATTGTGAAAGTGGTATTTGGCTCCCTCTAGTGAGAGGTGGAGATTTTGTTGGAATCCCTCAAGTGTGAGGTGATTGTTATTTGTGTGGCTAAGTGCCTATCCCTCTAAGTGTAAAGGTGATTTGTTTTGTGCCTTGCCTCTAGTGAGAGGTTGTATTGGTTGAGAGAGGAGTTGTGTACTCCCAATTGTATTTGCCCCAAATCATCAGTGGAGGTTCTCTGTGTGGGAAGTCCTGTGTGCACGAGTTAGTAGAAATCCTTCTGTGTGAAGGCGGGACGTACAGCTGTGTGCTCGAACCTCGAAACATATCTTGATGTTTGCGTTTGATCCACTTACTCTAACTCTCTCTCTTACATTGTGCATTGATTCATATTGTCATATCATATACATGCTTGTGTTGATTGTGTGTGCCCATACTTGTGTTTAACCGAGAGAGATTTACAAAGCACCTCAACTCTTATTTAGAGGAATTCAGAGGAGTTAGTCCAGAGCCCTTCACTGGGAATTCGGCTACACTCGTTGGTTACACTAAGTGTGTTGCATTAAGTTTTTAATTCCGCATTATTGTTCATTGATTAGCCGTATACCTATTCACCCCCCCTCTAGGTGTACTTTCATCTGGAACAGTCGACCGCCTGGTCGACCGCTAAAGCCTGTGCACCTCTGTGCACGTCGGCCGGTCGGCCGACCGATCCAGGCTTCGGTCGACCGGTCGGTCAACCATTAGCAGCCCTCAGCCGGGGTTTATAGGCTGAAATATTTGCCTTTAATTACCTATAAAATCTCATAAAATCACATAAAATTCAAAAAAATAAGTTCTTATAAATATTTGAAGAACGCATATGTGTGACTAAAATTCAACACATATTTCAAGCAATTTGAAGTATTTTTGTGATATAAAAATTAAGCTTTAAACAAAACTGACATTTTTCAAAACTTGAATTTTGAAATGAAAATCCATTTACTTCAAACTTGTATAAATTCAAAAACATGATATAGAAACTTTTGAAGCATATTGTGTATGGATAGAATCCAATACACATATAAATGATACATCTATGTTTTTGAGATAAAATCTCAAAAATAAGTTTTGTTAAAAATAAAACTTGAAACCATGAACTAGATATACATCAAAGTAAGTTTCTAAGCATTATGAGCTAACAATTCTGTGGATGAATTCACTATACATATAAACCATGTCAACTAGTTTAGATGAAATCTATTCATGAAAATAAAAGATATATATTTAAAATATCAAAACGGTTAAACCGAAACAAAAAATTATTTATCTTGTGCGTGTGTATACTTGAGCATATCAAGACTAACTATCTTTACACAAGATCTAAAAATGAAATTGAACTAAATAAACCGAATTCTTCTTGTAGAACTTTTTCTCTAAGCCGACTCGATCCAAATTCGATCCATAGAGCTTGGATCTTAGTGCTAGATGCAATTTTGACTCGCGGGCTCTTGAATCATCATGGGTTCGCTCCACAACTTGACTTTGAATCCTTTGTTGAAGCTAAACACTTACTAAATCTTAATCAATATCCGAAACTTATTAAACGTAAGATCATTAGTAAACTAATCTTCATAAGTTAGTCATCATCAAAACTAAGGTGAAAGGCCGCTGGGTGAACAATCTCTCTCTTTTTTGATGATCACAAAACTTATAAGGTTATATATTTATTGATTAAGGTTAAGCTTCATAGAAGCTTCCCCTTAACTATGCATACCAATAAAACAAGTAGATATTCAATATAGCTCAAGATATTAATAAAAAAAATAAGATATATATGCATAAACACTAAGTAAAACATGCATTTATAATCACAAATCCTTCTCTCCTTTTTTTCACTCATCAACAAATGGGTGAAGACAAACAAACAAAGCAATAACATAGTTTAAAACTAAAATTTTGATACCAATAAAAATAATCAATTGAAAGAACCAATTGAAAGAAACATCTTTTTTACCAATTGAAAATTTAAACATCTTTTTTATGAATTGATACGAATAGAAGGACATGATATCAATTGAAAGTAAAAACTAATTTATTTTAGGCAAACACTAAAGTTATTTTGCAATATAGATACTAGATTGAGAATTATACCAATTTACGATTATTGATACCAATATTGAAAATGTTAGCATTTACCAAAATAAATTTTTTTCATCATAAAGAGTGAGAGTAAGATACCAATTGAAAATAAAACCAATTGAAAGATAAAAAAAAATTTATTCCTCTTTATGAAATACCAATAAAAATAATGCATAAGTTTTTATATGGTACCAATTGAAAAACAATTGACATTAAAGAATAAATCAAGCTTATAAAGAAATAATTTGTGCTAAAAATGTATGGTATATAAGTTTAACGTACAAGAAAATATCTATATGAATTTATCAGAACAATATAATGTTAATTTGGATATGATCCATACATATATAGAAAACATGAGTATACAAAAAGAATTTTCATTGAAAATTATGTATAACTCATAACTACCACCCATTCATGCACATGTTTAAAACATATTTTCATTTAAGAGCATATAAGGCATGATCACCCAACCAACCATCCTTTGATGGTATGGTTTTCAAAAAATAGGATTTGAAGATTATTTTAGCGTATTTTGAAAATCATTACCAATTGAAGAATATTGAACTAATTAAAGTAATTTTCAAAATTAGTTCGAAGTCCTTCAAGTAAGAAATAAAACACAAATGTATCCATGAAATATGAAAATTACACGAGAACGACATTCAAAAAGTAATAAAGTATATACAGACTCATGAAACAAAAAAAATCATGAGTAAACACCAAACATAGAGTGTAAGAATCATGTAATCAACAAAATCATTGAGATAAGACAATGAAGCTTAATTAATGAAAATCCCTTTTAATAAACATGAAACAAAGAAAATTTTAATTTCATCAAAACTAAACAAACTTCAAGATATATGTATGTTTTGTCGAAACTAAAAGTATACATACATATTCCAAACTTAAATGAGCCCATAAAAATATTACATGAAAAGCAAGTGACTCTAGGATAGACATGTAAATCTATTAGTTTTAGACAAAATTCACATATACATGAAGTTAAACATATTTTTATGAAAACAATTCTGGAAATAGGGAATACAGGTTAAAATGTAAGAATCATCAAAATAAGGTTATACAAGTACATCTAATAGGTATAAATGAGCAATAAAGTACAAGCACATAATAATCAAATGTGGCTCACTAGTTGTACAAGTATAAACACAAGTTTTAATAAAAATTACATCTAAACATGTAATCAACACATGAACACAATAAACATGATCATTAGGCTAAATACACGTGCTATTAGAACTAGGATATATTATATATATATATATATATATATATATATATATATATATATATATATATATATATATATATATATATATATATATATATATTAGTTAAACAATAGTGAAAATACAAAAATATAAATCCATATGAATATGGGTTTATTTTAAAGACTATCTATGTATATCACAAGTTTAATAGGCATTGCATTTAAATATAATGAGCATGAAAACCAGTAATGCTAATAATATCAATATTAATGCATAAACAAAATAGGGAGTTAGAAATAGTTACCAAAACCAATAGAGCTAGTCTCTAGGTCTCCAAACCATGGTGGTTCTCTCACCTATATATCCCTTGAAAGCGATGCATGCAAAGATACAGTCTTTAGGCTTGGATCGCATCCACCAACAAGGCACCAATGCCCTCACGACATGTGAGAGCTCACACCTATAACAAATGAAATAGGGGTAAATTTTTGTACTCACACTTTCTTGAGTCCGTGGGGTTAGCACCTTTCTAACCTAAACAAACTTATTTAGAAAATTTGAAGTAATTTATCATAAAATTTTACAAGGTGGCCCGTATGTCCACGACATGTAAAAGTGTACACATTAGCATACATATAATCATGAGTGTGAGCATGATGAGCAAGTGTATGCCGTGAATGGTGTGCATGCATAGGTAAAGCATGTTTCTTGCAAAATATGGATTCTAATCTTTTGTGATCCATAGCACATTGGCTCAAAGTGGAGTTCAAACAATCTACACTTTTCTTCAACACACAAATATTATTTTCAATAATTGAAGAAGAAGTGGAGCAAGCATTCTTATCAATAGGAGGTATGACAATAAAATCATGATAAGAATGAGAAGCAAAGTCATTTTGCAAAGAAGTATTTTCCTTTGAAATAAAATCCAATTCTTTTTAAAATTGAAATAATTTTATTTTTCAAAGAATCGTTTTAGTTTAAAATAAAATTAAGTTTTGAAGACAAAACATCATTATTCTTCAAAACAATATCAAAATTATTTTTATTCTTTAAAATTTTATTTTCTTTTAAAACAAGATTAATTGAACTTTTAATGAGTCTCTCTTATTTGAATTCTCAACTCTTTCTTGCAAAATCAAATCAAGTTTTGAAAATAAAATTTTATTTCTTCTTTTAATTCAAAGCTCTTGCTTTTCAAAGTTTGTATTTTAAAAGCAAGTTTTCACAAAATATGGATAATTCTTCATTTAAAGCATGTGCATCTATAACATTATCATCACATAAAGACCTAGCACTATCATCTAGTTGAGTGTTCGAAATTATCTCAAGAGAGTCATTCCATTGGACCATGAAGCAAGCTTGGTCGGACTCATCTCCACTACATTCCTTCTCCACATAATTTGTTGCTTGTTGCTCAGGAGAGGTCAATGTGTTCCACACTGCAAAAGCGAAATCACAATTAGAAACAATAGAAAGATGATCTTTACTAAGTGTTTGCTTAAGTACATTTATGATTTGTTCATTAGCCCCTAAATACTTGTCATTACCAAAACGTGATTTCTTGGTAGTGGTAAGGTACACATGCAATCCTAGGATTTTAAGGTAAGCACTCATCTTAAACTTTCACATGTCAATATCTGAAATATCATACATGGGAGGGGCAAAAAAATCAATGAGTGAATAAACTATATGTGTGCAACGCAATACTGATTAGCTATCTAAGGATCTCAGTCCTAGGTGGTTAAACCGAATATCAGGAGCATAGGCTCTGATACCAATTGAAATACACCTAGAGGGGTGAATAGGTGTACTAGCTAATCTTGGACAAATGATGTGGAATTAAAAACTTAGTTGCAAACACACTATGTGTAACCAAGATGAGCCCGAATTCCCCGTGAAGGGCTCTAGAACTACTCCACTAGAGTAGGAGTTGATGTGCTTTAAAAGCTCTCTTGGTTAAGCACAAGTGTGGGCACACACAAATTATATCTAGCATATGATTATGAACAATGTAAAGTAATACATGATATAAGAGAGAGATAATATTGAGAGATAGTGGATCAAACGCAAACACAAAGATATATTTTGAGATTCGCACCACTGCTCTATGTCCCCTCCTTCACACAGAAGGATTTCCACTATGTCCACACAAGACCTTCCACAAATGAACCTCCACTGAGAAATTACAACTCAACACCAGAAATACACAACACCTTTCTCAAACACCAAACCCCTTCATACAAAGCAAATAAAAATACACTTAGTAATTCAATGATCACAAACTCTCTCTTGGTGATCTCAAAAGATCACAAATAATTTTCTCACAATGAGAAAATTCTAAAGATAGATTTGAGATGATAGCTCAAGTATGTGAGAAAATAAAGTATTTTGGAAAAGAAACAATAAAGAAAACACTTGAAAAAAACTTCTTAAAAGATATGTATAATGAAGAATAAAACAAATTTTTCAAAGACATTTTCTTTATTTTTTTAAAAACTTTGAAAACAAATAAAGATAGAAAATTTTAGCACAAAAACTCTTTTGAAAACTTTGTTAATAATACTTGAGAAATTGCTCTCAAAAATCTTAGAAGAAACAGGCCAGGGAACCCATATTTGTAGGATTCCTAAAATATAGTCGTTGGGGGTCCAGATCAGGCCCAAAATGGCCTGTCAATCGACTGCCCTGATGATCGGCCAATGGTCAGATTCATGACAGTTGGGGCTGTCGATCGACTGCTCGGTCGACCGCCCCAAGGCAAATTTCCTGTCAGTTGACCGCCTAGTCGACCGAGGCCAGAACCAAAGAATTGGTCTCTCTGGTCGGTCGACCGGGGCTATTTTCAGAGAGTAAACTCTCTGGAACGGTCGATCGTCTGATCGACCGCTAAAGCCTGTACACCTTTGTGCACGTCAGTCGACCGATTTAGGCTTCGGTCGACCGTTAGCAGCTCTCAGTCAGGGTTTATATGTTGAAATATTTGGTCTTTTAATTACCTATAAAATCCCAAAAAATCACATAAAATTCAAAAAAATAAGTTCTTATAAATATTTGAAGAAAACATATATGTGACTAAAATTCAACACATATTTCAAACAATTTGAACTATTTTTGTGATATAGAAATTAAGCTTTAAAACAAAATCTGTATTTTTCAAAACTTGAAGTTTGAAATGAAAATACATTACTTCAAAACTTGTATAAATACAAAAAAATGATATAGAAACTCTTTTGAAGCAGATTGTGTATGAATAGAATCCAATACACATATAAAAGATATATCTATGTTTTTGATATAAAATCCCAAAACTAAGTTTTGTTAAAAACAAAACTTGAAACAATGAACTAGATATACATCAAAGTAAGTTTCTAAACATTATGAACCAAATAATGAATATGGATGAATCCACTATACATATAAATCATGTAAACTACTTTAGATGAAATCTATTCATGAAAACAAAAGATATGTTCTTGAAATTCCAAAATGGTTAAACCGAAATAAAAAATTATTTATCTTTTGTGTGTGAGTGTGTGTCTGTATACTTGAGCATATCAAGAATAACTATCTTTACACAAGATCTAAAAATAAAACTAAACTAAACAAATTGAAGTCTTCTTGTAGAACTCTTTCTCCAAGCCGACTCGATCCAAACTTAATCCATTGAGCTTGACTCTATCCGAGTCTAGATGCGATTTTAACGCGCGAGCTCTTAAATTATCATAGGTTAGCTTAAAAACTTGATTTTGAATTCTTTGTTGAAGCCAAACACCTACTAAGATCTTAATCAATATCTAAAACTTATTAAACACAAGATCATTAGTAAACCAACCTTCATAAGTTAGTCATCATCAAAATTAAGGTGAAAGGCATCTGGGCCAACACACATAGGGGTGGCCATCAGGGCGGGTCAACCCGCCCCCATATTAGCCTCGTTATGGGGCGGGTCCAGATGAATCGACCCATCCCGTGACGGATTCGTCCCGTAACGAATCACGAGACAAATTGGGTCAGGAAAATTTATCCCGGGAAAATTTTCCCGAACCCCCTATGTGTGTGTTGTGAGAGAGAGAGAAAGAGAGAGAGAGAGAGATAGATTTGTGTCCTTCTAAAAGGATTTTAGCCCTTATCCTTCCAACTCAAACACAACCCTCTGATATTTGAATACAAGATCCACTCCGTTGAAGTTAATCTATATTATTTCAAGTATCTATAAACTAAAAATCAAGTGTTTTGAATACTTTTTGCCCATCCATCAAGCGACGCAAAATGGACAGCCCAAGTAGTGAGTTGGTGATATCTATGTCTTTAGACAAACAAATTCTCGTTCCGGCCATTTGATTATTATCTAAACATTTAAAACCCCTACTAACCAATTTTTATTAGGTTTCAAATATTTTACACCGTTAAACTAATCAATTTACTATTTAGGCCATTTTTTTCTCTTACTTGATGTATAGGAAAAAAGTATTCAAAACACTTGATTTTTGGTTTATAAATACTTGAAATAACATAGATCAACTTTAACAGAGTTGATCTTGTATTCGAATATCGGAGGGTTGCATTTGAGTTGGAAGGATTCGTGCACAAATCCTTATGGAAGGACACAAGTCTCTCTCTCTATACACACATACACATATAATCCTATATTATTATTTAGTTGTGAGATGGAAAATTTAGATAAAGACCCTTATCTTATTTTTTTCTTAAACCCTCAAAATTAAAAATAATAAAAAATTCGAGACGGGTCCAACCCGTCTCGGTGAATCCAGATAACGAATCGGGTCAAAAGACCCAATTCATTACCTGCTGCTTTGACCCATCTCGTTTGATTTGTTACGAGACGGGTTCAATTCGTTGGACTAATGGGACGAGTCAAGCCATCCCCACATAACACACAACAAAAGCTCTAGTTCTTATTACCCAAGTGACAAGTTTATATTTGATCATACATCCGTAGATTGACTGTTGACAGTAGGGAAAAACACCCCGCATAATATCAAGAAGATGAAAAAAGAGGCACATGGACTATGTACAGCAACAACAACAATAACACACCCTTGATGGGGATATCGAGACAACGTTATTTTGATTTTGAATCTGAGTTTATATTTTTCATTTTATTGAGTTGAGTGAATTTTCTTTATTTAGTAGTCTTGTTTTTCTCTCTTTAGTCCCATATCGACTATATGGATAAAACTCTATAGTTGTAAATCTATTTAAAAACTCTATTGTTCTCAATAAAAAGTAGATTAGAATTTGAAAAAAAAAAATTCTTTTGAGAGTTTTTTCCTTGAAGGGCGTGTTGCCCATAGCGGGTGTGAAACCCTAACTGTGAAGCCGAGCGTACGGCGTGAGGCGGCGTGAGGCCAAGATCGATGAGTGTGCAGTGTGAAGCGGCATGAGCTCCATAGAGGTGGAAGGCCTTCTCACTTATCCCTTAGGTAATTATGAGTCATCTACTATTTTATTTTATCTCTCAATTTTTTTCAAAATTCATAGACCCCCTCCTCAGTTTCACATAATTTGGTATCAGAGCATAGTTAAAAAAAAATAATGTGATGAAATTATAATTGTAATACAAGTTTCTTATGAAAAGATTCCTGATATGAAATCGGTACAATTTTATTTGAATGATTGATTGTTTCTTTTTTCATCTCTTCTGTCAAATAATCTCATTCATTTCTTTTTTTCATAAATTTAAAAAAATTACAAAATCTTTTCAATCTTCTCGTTATCTTTTATCTTATCTTTTCAAAGCCTACTTCTTTTCTAAAAACTCAATTCAAATCCTTATCTTAACTACCACATCAAACTCTTAGTTACAAAATCAAATAACAAAAAAAAAATCAGAAAAGGATAAAAAAAAATCTTTTCTCTCCATATTTTCTCTTTCTTTTATTTCTTATCTCTTCACTTCCCTATGTGACACCAGCCTGCCAAGTAAACCCAACAGGTTCTTAAAAAGCTTGTGCCTTTTCTTCTGATATGAATACAAGCAATCAACCTAGTTCTTGCACAAGTCCAACAACATCTGACCCTCTTTGTGCATGCTTCTCTTGTATCAAATATTCAAGAAATCAAGTTCAGATTCAATCAAACATATACAATAGCCCCTCGCGTGCTTTCCACACGACAATCCCTATTCAAATTTGAGTAACATCAACCTGCAAGTAATCAATTGTCAATACAAAATCATTTGCATCTAAGTTTACAGTCAAGAGCTCGGTTGCCCTTCAATTGCAAGACAGTCCAACCCCGATCCTTTTCACTGGCCACGGTGGTGCAGTCTGGTCCTACCACTTCTTCAACAGCCCTGCAACACAAGACAACAACATCAGTTGACATCAACAATAGAAGCACAAAGTGGTGAGTTAACTACATCAATAAAAATAAAAAACAATAGCAATTTTAGATTCAGTGTCAAGCTACCACCGCCTCATGTATACTCGACGGGATCAAGTTCTTTACACCTGGCGAAAATGATGGGGACATCGAGACAACATTATTTTGATATTGAGTTTGAGTTTGTATTTTTCATTTTATTGAGTCGAGTGAATTTTTTTATTTAATAGTCTTGTTTTTCTCTTTTTAGTCCCACATCGACTATTTGAAGAAAACTCAATAGTTGTAAGTCTATTTAAAGACTCTATTATTCTCAATAAAAAGTAGAATAGAATTTGAGAAAAAAATTATATTGAGAGTTTTTCCTTTAGGGGCGTGTTGCTCATAGCGGGGTGTGAAACCCTACCTATGAAGCCGAGCGTGCAATGTGCAGCAGCGTGAGGCCAAGATGATGAGTGTGCGTCTTGAAACAGCATGAGGTATGTAGAGGTGAAAGGCCTTCTCACTTATCCCTTAGGTAACCATGAGTCATTTACTATTTTTTTCATCTGTCAATTTTTTTTTAAATCCGTAAACCCCATCTCACTTTCACATCAATTAATGATGCGGACATCCAAAGAGTATCACTGATCAAGTTGTTTCAGTCGATTGGAGTTTGTATTTTTTTATTTATTTGAGTCAATATTGTTTTCTTTGTTCTACCTTTGTATTTCTCCTTTTAGTCCCACATCGACTACATGGAGTAAGTTTCCAGTTCTGTAAGCCTATATTAAGCCACAATTCCAATAAAAATGTAATGAAGATTTGATGAATGAAATTATTTAATGTTTTCTCAATGAAAATATTTATTTGAATTGGTATGTGAAATTCCAATTTGAAAGAAGATTTGGTGTTGAATTGGTATGTGAAATTCCAATTTGAAAGAAGATTTGGTGTGACTCCATATTCTTAGTTATCCTTTCAAATCTTTTTTCCTTTAGCCAAATCCCTCATCAATCTACAACCAAGCTACTAGTTTAAAGTTAATTACAAATCTTTAACTTTTCAGATTCTAAATCCCCTCCCTATCTTCCCAGTCACAACCACAAGCATTGGATAATCCTATAGAAAATCCTCACCTCCTTCTCCCTTGCTTCCCTAAGACTTGCGTGAGCAACATCCTCCAATAAAGAAGTCTCCACCTGTCTCCAAGCCTCCACCGCCCTCCAACCTCTTCATCACATGCGCCAATCTCCGCCAACAAATAGCAATAGCACCGACAACCAGCAACAAGGCACCCTTCTCCTCCCTCTCTTCCCTGCATGTGTCGCTTGCGATAGGGCCCAACACCTCTCTTCTCTTCCTGTGTGCGCTATCACCCACCAGCAAACAAATACCCACCACATCACCTTACTCTTGTTTATTGCCACCATAAACAACAACACCCCTAGAACATCCCCACATCCTCTTCTTTGCCTCTTTCTTGCATGAGCAACAGCAAGGCCAATTTTGGCCCCAGATCCTCCTCTGCAGCACCTCTATAACATCCATTCCCTTCTCTCTTCCTACTGGTGTGGACAGACTTCAACATCAAGTTCTAGAACCTGTACAGCCACAAGAAATCAATTTCACTAGAACAACAACGGAGACTGGATTCAAAATCAGAATATCAACAATACCAGAGAACGGACACTCGAGAGCAAAGCCTTTCGTTAGGTAATACCTCTTTTCGAGCATCAGTATATTAATTGGACTACACTATAGTTACTATTTAAATGTTTATCAATGTTTCTTATTGTACAGTATAAATGTGAGTGTGCGATTCTGTTTTGCTTGTTAAACTATTAACCTTGATATTGCAAATCGGACTATTTAAAATATTAAATAGTGTGTTTGAATTGCTTGAGACTAGATTGGTTTATTCTACATATGCAACTGATTGTTAAATCTATCTTGTAACACTGCTAATTTTAAGTTATTTCCTACTGAAAATCATAAATTTTGGTGAAACGTTGTTTTATTCAAGTTTATCACTGATATACCATACCATAGGGTTCTCGTTTCACATCAGTTTGGTATCAGAGTATGATTTAGGTGGGAAAACTTTTACATCATACGGGTAGAATTTTATATTTTTTTGCATAAAATAATTAAAAAATTTGCATCTAGTAATTCTCATCCCACCCCTATGATTTCCCAACATGCCACAGTACTTGCCGGCATAAGTGCTCAACTTGATAACCTAATCAAAATCATGGAGTCCTCTATTCAAACCCTAGATAGGAACATCACTAAAGTCGAGAAGAAGTCTGATAACACCAATTCTCCAGTGATTCCATACATTTCAAATGAACTAATTCAAATCATTGTTGCCAACAATAGATTAAAGAAAGGTATTACGGTGATTAGATTCGACCCTAAAAGAATCAAACCTGAAATCCTACTCTCCTAGTAGCCACGCCCGTGGTAAAAGAGTCTAGTGACAGAGACTACTACAAGTTTAGTCCCATGATTAAGTGCTATAAGTGTCAAGGCTATGGGCATGTTGCTCCAAACTGCCCAACTCCAATTAAAGTCGCTCAAGTTAGGGAACCACCTGTAACAAATTCAGAGCCCCTTCCTCCCTTACTACTGACACCACCTTCTCCACTTCCTTTACTATCGACTTCTACTGTCATTGTCTGCTCTAGTCGTCAACATCTTCCTCCCCTATTGCTGACACCTACCCCTATGATCACAGAGTATGTCGATGTCCTATCTGAAGAACCTATTTGCCAGGTGGAAGAATTAAAAGGTTCAGACCTTGACGAAAAAATTGCAGGTGATAACCTTGAGGAGTCCAGTACTTCAAGTCCTCTTGAAGTCATTCCAGAAATTATAGAGTTTACTAATGTTTCTCCTAAAGACAGTACTCTGAATCTCCCTGAAGTCAACCCTATCGTTACGGAATTTGTTGCTCTCTTTTCTGAAGACCTCCCGGATAAACTATTACTGACGTGTGATATCCAACACGTCATTGAGTTAATCCCAAGAGCTAATTTTTCTGACTTGTCTTAGGTTGGATCTTACTAAGCAAATCGAACTTATAGGACAAGTTGATTAGTTGTTATTAGAGGTCAACCAACTGTGCCTTATCCCAATAGATATCCATTTTTATAAGGATAAATTTTGGAGCTATATAGTGACAAAAGATGTTGATTAGATCAAGAATATTACCATCTATGGTCGATCTGCATCCGAAGACTTAAGGGGATCTGCATCCGAAGACTTAAGGGATGCCATTATGAGAGAACCTCACAGTCTGCAGAGTATCAACTTTTCCTCCTTTACGGTTAAAGAAAATGGTATTTTCGCTCGTACTTTACCTGTTAAAATATCTCTTGTCATCATTAATAAAGTAATAGGTAAACTACCTCACAAGTTGCAGAGTGTCAACTTTTTCACCTTTACGATTAAAGAAAATGGTATTTCACTCAGACTTTACCTGTTAAAATATATCTTGTCATCATTAATAAAGTAATAGGTAAACTACCACATACATTTATGTTGGTACGCCTAATAATCCCTTTTGATAGAGGTCGGGAGTATTGTTGATCCACTGAGCCAAGTGCCTAAAACTATTTCGTCCAATAGGGAGTCTAGTTACCATTTTGCATATGTAGGCACTAAGAGCTCTCTCTGCTACCGTTCATTTTATCTGAGTCGGTATCATATTTTCATACACGTGCACAATCTACACATAAAAAATCAGTGATATGCTTGAACAAAGCAACACAACTTTAATTTATGGGCTTATATCAGGAAGTTATTTAAAATTTTAGTGTTGACAACTTATGATGGTTCAGATTCGTCCGAAATGGTTTACTCAAAACTATTAATGATTTGCATGCTGTAGTTCTAGATCTTTCAAAATCTTGAAGAAATCAAATTACAATATTTATATTATATATCTTTTAAAGATTTTAAAATTAGTCCTATTTTTAATGTTGGGTATTCAGTAGATTAGAAGTATTTGATTTTATCGCTAACAACCATTGGTTGTAACCCTTCCCTGTGTCATTTTTTTAGAGTTCCCACTTTGAATCCACTCTCAGATATTCATCCGAATACAATAGTGAAATGTGATAAAATTTTAGACGATTAAATTATCTATTGTATTCTAATGATATCTGATTGTTTGAAATGAATATTACCTATTGAGTGGTGAGTTACAGCAGGTAGACCCAGTTGTGTTGAAGCGTTATTGGGAGCTTTCTACACCAAACTCGACGGAGTTGAGTTTTCTCTCACCTGAGGAGAATGATGCGGACATCCAAAGAGCGTCACTGTTCGAGTTATTTTAGTCGATTGGAGTATGTATTTTTTATTTATTTGTGTAGATGTTGTTTCTTTGTTTTAGCCTTGTATTTCTCTTTTCTAGTCCCACATTGACTACGTGGAGAAAGTCCTCAATTTTGTAAGCCTATATAAAGGCATGATTCTAATAGAACTATAATGAATATTTGATGAATAAAAATTATTTAGACATTTTCTTAATGAAAATATTTATTTGAATTAGTATGTGAAATTCCAATATGAAAGTAGATTTGGTGTTAATCCAAATTCTTAGTTATCCTCTCAAATGCTTTTCCTCTAGCCAAATCCCTCATCAATCTACAGCCAAGCTACCAGTTTAAAGTTAATTACAAAATCTTTAACTTTTCAGATTCTAAATCCCCTCCTTACCCTCTCAGTCACAACCACAAGCATTGGATCATCCCATAGAAAATCCCCACCTCCTTCTCCCTTGCTTCCCCAGCACTTGCGTGAGAACCATCCTCCAATAAAGAAGTCTTCACCTATCTCCAAGCTTCCACCACTCTCCAACCTCTCCATCGCATGCGCCAATCTCCACCAACAAATTGCAGTAGCACCAGCAACCAGCAACAAGGCACCCTCCTCCTTCCTCTCTTCCCTGCATGTGTCACTTACGATAGGGCTCAATGCCCTCTCTTCTCTTCCTTGTGTGCGCTAGCACCCACCAGTAAGCAAATACCCACCACATCACCTTACTCCTGTTTACTGCCACCATAAATAACAACACCCCTAGAAAATCCCCACATCCTCTTCTTTGCCTTTCTCTTGCGTGAGCAGCAGTAAGGCCTATTTCGGCCCCAGATCCTCCTCTGGGAACCTCTACAGCATTTGTTCCCTTCTCTCTTCCTACGAGCGTAGACAAAGATCAACATCTAGCTCTGGAACCTGTGCAACCACAAGATATCAATTTCAATCCAATTTCAATAGAACAACAATAGAGACTGGATTTAAAATCAGAACATTAACAATACAAAAGAATGGACACTGGAGTGCAAAGCCGCTGGTTAGGTAATATCTCTTTTCGAGCATTAGTATATTAATTGGACTACATTATAGTTATTATCTAAATGTTTATCAATGTTTCTTGATGTCCAATATAAATGTGAGTGTGCGATTCTGTTTTGCTAGTTAAACTATTGACCTTGATATTGCAAATCGGACTGTTTCAAATAATTTCTTGAGACTAGATTGGTCTATACTACGTATGCAACTGATTGTTAAATTCATCTTGTAACACTACTAATTTTAAGTTATTTCCAACCGAAGATCATAAATTTTGATGAACATTGCTTTATTCAAGTTTATCACTGATATACCATACCATAGGGTCCTCGTTTCACATCACCCCTTCCCCCTTGTTGACAGCATCTTTCCCTGCTTCAGAATCTAGTGATGCAAGCTAGAAGCAGAACAAGGTAAAAAAAATTCTGCAATGACATGCCACCACTATTTCTTTTTCCCCCATTGAAAAGAAACAAGAAGGAAAAAGTACTTGAAGGAAGGAAGAGAGAGAGAGAGAACCCTGCTGGTCATTTGATGACTCAATTAGGGATTTAGGGGTATAGGCTCTATAGTGAAAGTACAATGAAAAAGTAAAGAGTAGAGCCAGCTACTACTGGGTGAGGTTGCCCTTAAATGTCACATTAAGTCCTTTCTTACAATTTGGACAATTTGTGCAATTAAGCAACGGGAGCGGATATTTCTCTCCCAAAAATTATATTTCCCCCTTAAAAAATTATGAGGGCATCTCACAAATTATTACAAGTGTGTCATTATTATTATTTTTTTGACAATTTCATTTTTGTGAAAAGTCTAAAATGTCACTTTTTTCTACCTCCTTCCATCCCCGGCCTCCTCCTCCTCCTCCCCCCATCCCTGCCTCCTCCTCCTCCCTCTCCGGCCTCCCCTCTTCTCCTCCTCCCCCTCCCCTTCCCTCCTCCACCTCTCGCCTACCCCCTGGGCCTGTTCAGCCAGATCTGACCGAACGGGCCTAGGGGGTGGGCGAGGGGTGGAGGGGAAAAGGGGAGGGGGAGGAGGGGGATATCAGGGGGGAGGCCAGGGAGGGTGGGGGAGTAGGGTGAGGAAGGGGAGGGGAAGATCGGAGGAAGGGGGTATGGGGGAAGGCCAGGGAGGGGGAGGGGAAGGAGGTTGGGAGGGGGACGGGGGAAGGCCGGGGAGGGGGGGTTCCCCAAGGAGGAGGGTGTTGGAAAGAGAGAGTTTTTTTACTGAGGGAGTTGACCCGGACCGTCAAGGGATCGTCGAGGAAGTCGGCGACAAGAGACGATGGAAGAAACAGCAGAAAACAGCAGCAACAGCAGTATCTGGCAGGGTTCGGTCGACCGGTCCGGTCGACCGACGTGCAAGTGCACAGGCCAGGCAGCGGTCGACCGGCCGGTCGACCGAGAAGCCTGACTGTAAACAACCCAAACTCTCGGGTTTTCTGGGTCGACCGCTGGGTCGACCGGAAGAGGAGAAGAGGATGTCGGTCGACCGGTCTGGTCGACCGACAGTCGGGTTTGGGCGAAAAACCGCTGCTCCGCAGATTTGGGTATTTAAGGCTGTTTTGGTTTCTAGGGTTAGTAAGCAATCACAAAGGCTGCGGGAAAAGGAAGGCTGCATCTCTCTTGCATTCAAAGAGGTTGCTAGCAAGTTGTAATCCTCCTTAAAAGTAATAATCTCTCCATTGATTGCCCCGAGGACGTAGGCATTCAGGCCGAACCTCGTTAAATCGTGTGTTTTGTGATTGTGTGTTCTTCTCTTGTGATTTCTGTGATTTGGGTGTTCTTTGTGGTTGAGATCTGTTGGATCCTCTATTGGTTGTTGTCGGTGCGCACAACAAGTGGTATCTGAGCTTCCGGGTTGCACTTGGGATTTCTGAGGATTCGGAGGGCTCGAGATCTGATTCGGTGGAGATCGTGTGTCGATCTCAGATCAGAGGTAACGGGGTTCATGGAGATCGTGTGTCGAACTCAGAAGGACTCAAGGAGGGCTCGTTGAATCGGTGGTGAAGTAGATCCGGGGAGAAACTCGATCTAGGGTTTCAAGGGACAGGTAAAAAATCCGATTTTTATTTGTGTTGGGATCTATTTCAAGTTGGTGATTACTTCGCATAGATAGAGGATCAGAAAAAAAAATCTCAATGGCAGAAGAAACTGCATCTGTTAAGACAATGAACAATCACCCAAGGATTGAAGTTGTTAAGTTCAATGGAACTAATAATTTTGGGATGTGGAGGTGTGAGGTTATGGATGCACTGAATGCATCGAACCTCGAGGACACGCTCCTATTGGAGAAGAAGAAGAACACGACCACTGATGAAGAGTGGGCGAAGATGAACAGATCGGCATGTGGCTTGATACGTTCATGTTTGTCACAAGATATAAAATACCTTGTGCAACATGAGACGTCTGCGAAGAAACTGTGGGAAACCCTAGAGAAGAAATACCTGACTAAGAGTGTAGAGTCCAGGTTGCAGCTTAAGAGTAAGCTGTATCAGTTTCGAATGAAGAAGGGGAGCACAGTAAATGAGCACATCAACCGATTTACAAAGCTTCTTATAGATTTGATAAACGTGGATGTCGTGGTAGGAGAGGAAGACAAGGCAGTCATTCTTCTGAACTCACTCCCACCGGAGGAGTATGAGACATTCACTATGACGTTTATCAATGGAAGGCAGACCTTGGTGTATGATGAAGTGTCATCTGCACTGATGAGTTATGAGACAAGGAAGAAGGAGATGCATCCTTCTCAGTCGAGCTCAGTGGCGGAGGCTTTGGAAGTAAGAAGCAGAGGTTCATCGCGGAAGGTCAAGGAGGTGAGAGGAAGATCAAAGTCCAGGTCGGGCTATAGGGATCTGAGGAAGGATCAGTGCATTTTCTGCCGAGAGATAGGGCACTGGAAAGTGGACTGTCCAAAGTTCAAGGGGAAGAAGAAGGAGTCGAAGGCTGAAACAAATCTTGCAAAAGTGACGAATACTCAGAGGAGCAGGTCACAGGCGGATGGAGCAGATTCGGACTCGTCAGGTTTCTCGTTTTCAGTCAGTTCTCCCATTATTGGTAACTCATGGAAAGATGAGTGGATTCTGGATACAGGTACAACATACCATGCGTGCCCTAATCGGGGCTGGTTTTTCAACTTTGAGCAGCTGGAGGGGTGTTCGGTCGTTATGGGCGACGATCACCCATGTAGCGTGGAGGGTGTAGGTACAATCCGAATCAGGATGTCTGATGGGATGGAAAGGGAGCTGAAAGGAGTGAGGTATGTACCTCAGTTGAAGAGAAATCTAATCTCCGTGGGAATTTTGGAAGCATCGGGCTTGGTGATATCTGTTCGAGATGGCGATCTCAGGATGATCAAGGGCTCGATGGTGGTGATGAAGGGCGTCCGCCGAGGCAATCTTTACTACTTGAAGGGTAGTACGATTACAGATCAGGTGGAGACTTCAAGTTCTTCAGATAAAGGTGGCCCGGAGGACTTGCAGGGAAAGGTCGGACACGAAGATGGAAGGTCTTTGCAAGCTCCTGCAAAGAAGAAATCCATGGAAGGTGCTGCTACCTGCAATTTGGAAGGTGGACACAGCGTTCTGGACAAGAAGACGGTGAGATTCAGCACCAGTACTCACCATAATGAAGGTCTTCTTGATTGTGTTCACATGAGCGTATGGGGACCTGCTAAGACGGCATCGCTTGGAGGTCACAGGTACTTTGTCTCGTTTATTGATGATTCATCTAGGAAGGTTTGGATATATCCAATGAGACAAAGGAGTGAAGCCCTAGATGTGTTGATGAAGTGGAGAGGAAGAATGGAGAGGCAGGTAGGTAGGAAGATAAAGGAGCTCTACATCGATAATGTTGGAATAGACATTGACCAATTCCTACAGTTTGGCCAGAACACAGGGATTGCTACTCACTTCTCAACAGGTACAGATGGGTTGGCTAAAAAGATAGTCCGTTCCTTGCTGGAGGAGGTTCGAAAGTTATTGTCTAATTCAGGATTGGACAAGTCGCTTTGGACTGAGGCGACTGAGTATGCTAGCCATCTCAGGAACAGATCGACTGCAATAGGAAGTAAAGCTCCATTGGGAACTTGGTCTGGAAAATTTGCTCAAGATCATGGTATGCTGCGGAATTTGGAAGTCCGGCTTACTTCAGTGCCAAGAGTGGCAAGGTGAATCCGCGGGCAAAGAGGTTTGTCTACTTGGGCATCAAGGGAAACAGCTACAGGTTGTGGGACCTCGAAGACAAGAAAATCATGATGAGCAGACATGTCATATTTGGAGAGGCTTCAGTAGTGAAGTCCACTGTCTCTCAGCAGGTGGAGAGGACAGAGACCAAGGAAGGATGCAGCGGGTGGAGGTTGATGCTACTCCATCATCTCCAGTTGGTTCGGCATCAAAGGATACTTCAGCGGAGGTGATACCGGGTGGAGTTCATGATACCAAAGGTGATGTTGAACAGGTTGACAACATTGTTGAGGATGTCGAGTTATTTGCAGCCATTGGAACCAAGGTGAAACCACGCTCGTGGTTAAAGAAGCATGAATCTCAAGCTTGTGAACGCGACAAGCTCAAGTTGAAAGCCGTTGCTCTCCATGATGGTCGGGAAGAGGTTCATATGACTCAGTCTGACAGGTTCACTGCTGCAGATACAGGTACCATTATTTGAGCTTGCTGAAGCTCATTTCAATGAACTACGGTTGGCTTGATCCTTTTGGGCAAAGGTACGTAGGCAGCCGTAAAGGCGCAGCCATTGGTGATGCAACTCTTATGAAGCTAATTGGGTTCTCGAGATGTTATTTTGGATCTTCACGGAGAGGTGAAGAGTTGTGGCCTATTGAAGCTTCACGTAGAGATGGAGAGACTTCACGTAGAGGTGAAGAGACTTCATGTAGAGGTGAAGTGGTGTGGCCAGTTGGATCTCACGTAGTGGTGAGATGGTGTGATCTCGATGAACAGGTTTATCTTCCGGTTAGAAGATGTTGAGCTTGCATAAGGAGTGGTATGCATCCAGTTGAAGCCGATGATGTTTGGTGTGTTCTACACATACTTGGTTGGACCGTCAGTGGAAGACAGGTAGACTAGATAGAGCTAGTTAGTGGAGAGTCAGTGTTGACTCATGTGGAGGTCTTCATGAGGTCGTGAAGCTGCGGAGAAGGAGACACGGGTTGGTGATCGATAGGTGTAGAAATTCTCCTAAGGTGAAGTATAGGGAAGGCATATGTGGTGCATTCCAGTGGATAGCTGAGCTAAAGATTCCAAGCCGAGATCGTGTGTCGATTTCGCCGAGATCGTGTGTCGATTTCGTCCGGTGCGCGCAAGCCGAGATCGTGTGTCGATTTCGCCGAGATCGTGTGTCGATTTCGCCAGGTGATAGATTGGGGTTCGTTGGATGTCGGCTCAGATTTTGGAATCTTCGCCGAGGTGGAGAATTGTTGGAAAGAGAGAGTTTTTTACTGAGGAAGTTGACCCGGACCGTCAAGGGATCGTCGAGGAAGTTGGCGACAAGAGACGATGGAAGAAATAGCAGAAAACAGCAGCAGCAGTAGTATCTGGCAGGGTTCGGTCGACTGGTCCGGTCGACCGACGTGCAAGTGCACAGGCCAGGCAGCGGTCGACCGACCGGTCGACCGAGAAGCCTGACTGTAAACAACCCAAACTCTCGGGTTTTCTGGGTCGACCGCTGGGTCGACCGGAAGAGGAGAAGAGGATGTCGGTCGACCGGTCCGGTCGACCGACAGTCGGGTCTGGGCGGAAAACTGCTGCTCCGCAGATTTGGGTATTTAAGGCTGTTTTGGTTTCTAGGGTTAGTAAGCAATCACAAAGGCTGCGGGAAAAGGAAGGCTGCATCTCTCTTGCATTCAAAGAGGTTGCTAGCAAGTTGTAATCCTCCTTAAAAGTAATAATCTCTCCATTGATTGCCCCGAGGACGTAGGCATTCAGGCCGAACCTCGTTAAATCGTGTGTTTTTGTGATTGTGTGTTCTTCTCTTGTGATTTCTGTGATTTGGGTGTTCTTTGTGGTTGAGATCTGTTGGATCCTATATTGGTTGTTGTCGGTGCGCACAACAGAGGGAGGGAGGAAAGGGGCTTCATCGAGGAGAAGGGAGGTTCACCGGAGGGAATGAAAGGGAACGGAGAGGGGGAGGAGTAGGACATGGTAGTTTTTTTTTTTTTGGCTGCCTTCATCACATTTGTGGGTGCCTTAATCACTAAGATGCCTTCATCATATTTTGGGGTAGAAATCTCCGCTCCTTTAAGCAACAGAGGAATTTTTTTACATTTTTAGATGTTGTAATTAAGTCATTTCTTACGATTCTTACAATGTCGCATTAAACAATAGAGAAAATTTTCTTGAATTCTTACAATTTGTTGCTGATCAAAATAAAAGGCTAGCCAAATTATATTAAAAAAATGCTCCTTAAAATCACAAGTTGCTAACACTTAACATTTACAAAAAAAAAAATTTCTGAAGTAATCGGTATTGGTGATTTGATTCAAAAAATGATTCCAAAGTGAAGTCTTGATAAGATTCATACCAGAAAAGATTCGTTGAATTTACGAATGATTACTTGGTGACATGTATATAAAAGTGTTAAAGTTTAAAAAAAATTATGTTATGTTTTCAAAATATGAAAAATAAAAGAGAAATGTTATAATCAATTGTATTAGATTTGTATTTTAAATATTTAAATATATATAATATTATATTTTTTTTGTGAATTTTTAATATTATCTTTTGAACACCTTAATTAAATTTCTCCGTCCGCCACTGCTCGTTGGGGGGAGAAAATGTTGGAAACCCGTACAGTTGGACCCCATTTGCGCAATTTCATACAGATTGCGGTGCGAATGGGCTCTCCATCCTTTTCCACTTTTTTCGGCGTGGAGCCAAACGCGCCCATACAAGCCAATGGGAGTTTTTCCATTGGTTCATGTTGTGTCTCCGTGTGATCATGGCATTAAAATGCCAAGTAATTTCTCGCCAACTATGGGCATACGAGAACTGAAGGGAAAAATATTCTTTCCTACCTGCTTACTTCTCTATTGGGAATGAAAACTGGTAACAACTAACAAATATTATTGAGTTGTTGTTCTTTTCTCGCCGTCTATTAAAAGCAAAGACATGCGCATCCACACGTAACATTAAACATTAGTCACCAAAAAAAACCTAATTTGATGTTATAAAACTCTATAAGTCAACAAATTTTTAGCATAAATTTATTAGCTGAGAGCCTAATTAATTTAAGGATGCCATAGTTAGTTAAGTTTGAAAAGAACAGCCCAACTGTTTATGAGGCTTTTCACCTACTACTATAATAGCCCGAAATGTTGAATTTGGTGGTTGAGATTTCATTTCTTGGCACGAACCCAATAAAAATCTTGAGATCATAGACCTCGTTAAGATACTATTATTAATTAATTAACTAATCTCGACCACAATGCTGCAGGGTCGATTGTATTTGTACGTGCGCATCACGTGCATGATGGTGTGTGTTTGTTTGTGTAGAGGCTCAGGGTCACTTTTAGTGGGCTCGAGTCAATGGAGAAATGATGCACATGTGTGGCTTCACGCTTGATATAAGGTGGACTAGGATTCTGGCTATCACGCTTGGGGGCTGTTTGGTTGCAAGGAAGTGGGCGGAAGTAAGGAAATAGGGAAGTATAATTGCTCACTTCCCTATCTATCCAAACACCGAAAAAGGAAAATAAGAAAACCTCTTTTCCTTTTATCTTTTCTCTTTTACACAACCATTTCCTCACTTCTAGAGTGCTACAGTTAATTTTGTGGTCATATAAATCTCATTTGTAATAAATTGTAGCAGAAAGCAGTTAATTTTTTGACCATGTAAATTTCACTTGCATTCTAATTACAGTCTATTTTTTATTTTTCTTAATTAATTTTTATTTTAATATTATTTTACGGTCAACTTTGTGGTCAATTTTTTCACTTTCACTTTCACATTACCATCCAAATACCGGAAAAGACAAAATATTTTTCAAACCACACTTCCCAACAACATCCAAACACCGGAAAACTTACTAACCAATTCCTAAGTTCCAAAGGACATTATTACTACTTCCTCAATTCCTCACTTCCTCACATCCACCCTTAACCAAACAGGAAGTCCGAATCTATCATACACCTAATGATGTTATGTAATATTATATATAAGACTAAGAGGTTATTTGGTTAGGGGTGAAAGTGAGGAAATAGTAATAGTTTCTTTGAGAAGTTGAGAATTGGTTAATAAGTTTTCCGGTGTTTCAATGTTGTTGGAAAGTGTGGTTTGAAAAATGTTATGTCTTTTCTGGTGTTTGGATGGTAATGTGGAAGTGGAACTGAAAAAGTTGACCACAAAGTTAACCGCAAAATAATATTAAAATAAAGATTAATTATCGGACTGTAATTAGAATGCAAGTGAGATTTACAGAACCACAAAATTAACTGTTTTGAGCTACAACTTATTACAAATGAGATTTACATGACCACAAATTAACTGTAGCACTCTGAAAGTGAGAAAACGATTGTGTAAAAGAGAAAAGAAGAAAAGAAAAAGGGTTTTCTTATTTTCTTTTCCGGTGTGGATAGATAGGAAGTGAGAAATGACACCTCCCCATTTCCTTACTTCCGTTTGCTTCTCTGAAACCAAAAATCTATATATACTAGGTGGGCATATTCATGTATATTCATACATGTATTCAGTTGTTTCACATAGTTCAGACACAAACATGCATGCATATCCAGCTATTATTGTTTCAGATAGTTTCACATTATATATAACTCCTTTTTTTCTTTTTTTTAATGAAATATAGGCCGTAATCTCATGCAAGCGGAAATTTGAACCTCAAATTTTTTGTTCACTACAAATAGATTTTATCACTATATTATAATGACCATTATATATAGCTACTTGTATCCATATTTTAGGACTGTACATGATAGTTGAAATTTGATTTGAAAACAAATCAAATTTGGATCTAAAATTTTCAACATGAACTAATCTAATCTAAGTTGAATTCGGATCTAGAATATTAGATCCGAGTTGGATTGATGTTGGTATAATGTAAAGAAAAATCTGAGTCTGAAATTTTTATAGTTCGGATTGAACTCGGATCTAACTAGATATACTTATTAATTGGTATGCTAGATTCAAATTCGGATTTAAACATGGGTAACATAAAGCATTCTCTTGTTAGATTCAGATTGCGATCATAGATAGATTTGATCAGAATCTGACCTATTTAGAGCCTAACATATTTTAAACAGACAAATGGAAATGGCTATAATACACCATTAATTCGACTTATAGAAGTAGGTATAGCACACCAACAGTGGGTACATTGGATGCAAAGTTTGAGAGACAACCATGACGAGTGAGTGACACCAGTAGCACAATGACTCCGGGATGTTAATCAAATACATCTAAACAAGATGACATACAATAAATTACCTCTTTATCAGATCAAAGGGAAAGAAGGTCTTAGGCATACATGATTCCATCATGAAAGGGATGCAAGATGTAAACGATCTTGAGGATGCGAAGATGAGAGAGGGGATTATTCTTCTCCAACCAATATGTACTCTCTCTAATCCTTAGAGAAGATGAGAGGCCTCCAAAAGAGAATAACAAGTAGTGGTGGAGAAGGGAATCCTACCCATGGTATTTAGAGTCAAGGCAAAACATAATCAACTCATTATAGATCTAGTTCTTGATTCAATATCATGAGTTTCACACATGTAGATGAGATCCACATCATAACTAAAATAGATTAATTGAAACGATTCTAAATCCAACCATTTAAACCTGATCAGTTTTTAAATGGGTCAACAATATAGAATATAGTGACATGTGTAAATTTTTAATTGATTAGTATAGGCCCAAATCAATTTAGACTCAAATTAAAATAAGTCTAACAATCTCTCATTTGGGCCACACAAGTCACACCAAATAGATATTATGCATAACTTTATGATATCAAAACTTTAACTGTCAATAAATTAATGTTTTATATCAATTTGGTCCATTAAATGCACTGTCACCGATAATGACGATAATTACCTTCTCATAATTGAGGTAAGTGTTGGTCTAAGGGTACACTCTCTAGTTTTGTTTTGATGATTACAAATCATATAAAGTTATTCGGTACTAATCAAGTTCAAGTGTTTTAAGTATTTCAGATTTAAAGAATATTTTGGTGTGTTCTTCCTAAAAAAGAAGGTACTCTAGTCTCAAAATTACTCAAGAAAAGGGTTCAAGTTTGGACGATCAAGACTTGCATTTGGAGAAGCTTTTTGAAGATTGCTTGAAGATACATACAACATATGTAAGAAAATAGAATTTTTAAAGTATAGAATGTAGAATTGATGCTCAAGAAGTCACACACAAAAATACAAGTTTTTAAAATACAAGTTTGCACATCTAGTTTTCCTGTTTTGATATTCTACAAGATTTGGTATTTGATACATGTTTCAAATTTATATATCGTGACTCTATCATGTATCCCATAGCCTATGTATTGCCAAATTAATTTTTAAACAATTATAAAATATTTTAAAATGAGTTTAATTTCAAATTTTATCTGAAAATATGTTTTTAGTCTAGGTCGATCAACTGGTCGGTAGACCTGACCTCGTGGCCAATCTTGGCCATATGTTTGTGCATGCCGTGCATGTTTGTCGGGAGACCGACTGGTCGATCAGCAAACCTAGCGGTCGATCGACTGTCAGAGCCTTAGTCTTGGTTGAAATCAGTCGATCGCCCGGTCGACCGACGTCAACGATTAGTTCAAATTATTTGAACTACTGGTCGACTAGCCGGTCTACTGAAGTTCTACCAGCGCGAGAGTAACGACTAGTTTTTAAAATCTAGAATTTTTAACTTATTCTCTAGCGGATATTTTTCTCCTTTTTGACCTAATCTCTTTCCTAATGACCTGATAAGATATACTAACAATGTTTATCACTTGCCTATATATATAGTTCATTTGGAGAGGATTATACATAGAAAAATCTTTATATTTTGGGAAATATTTTGAAAAATCAAGTTTATTCAAAAGAGAAAGTTTTCTACTTTTCTTACTCCAAGTGCTCTCATTTTCAAACTAAATTCTGCAAGTTTTCAGCTCTTAAATTCATTCATTTTAACTGAATTTTCTCTCTCACAAACTTCTTGAGCCTCACTTCTCATCATATATTATAGGAAGTTGTAAAAAAGAGTGTTTGTGATCTTCGTGGTCACCCAGAGCTCGTAAACCTCATTGCCTTTGTGCTACCTCTTTTGTAAAGGATTGAGAGTTGGAATTGTATACTCCGGTCTTATTTAGACCATTATAGTTCCTTTGTGGAGGCTCCTTTGTGGAAAAATCCTTAGTGGATAGTGAAATCCTTCACGCGGTGAAGGTGGGTGATGTGTGTGAATTGGCAAGTGCACCAGTCATGTAGCAAGTAATATTCTAGTTAGTAGAGTATCATCCTACAAAGATTGTGTTAATTAAGTACAAACTAATCTAGGCTGTATAAAATCAGTAAGGATAAGTCATTACAAGCGAATCTAACTTCAACGCGAAGGTCGCGTTTCAAACTAAAATGTGGACCTCGCGTTCAAAGAAGCACGGAGACTTTAGAGCGGGCCTGAGTAAACCCGCGTTCAACGTGAGTTTGAGTAACTCTGCATCCTATCCAACGCGAGTCTAAGGAACTTCATATCTTATGCGGGTCTAAGCAACGCCGCATCCCATTTCAAGCAAGATTTGAGCAACTCAGCGCTCCACTTTAGACGCGGGTCTGAAAAACCATGCGTCTCACTTCGAACGCGAGTCTGAGTAACTTCCCGTTCGAACTGAGTCGCTCACGTCTACAACAAGCAACGGGAAGTTCGCGTCCAGTGCGAGACCCACATTTTTATTGTAACTGACCCCATTACTTAGTCAATTAACTTCCCACGTAATGTGGGAGTTAATTCCCATTATAGAGAGATTTTTGGAGACAATAATACCCCTTTGATTCCCTATAGATAGCTTGAGGATCTATGAAGGGGTAGGGACGCTTTTTCTTAGATTGAGAGCTGAGAATTCTCAAGTTAAAAAGATTCTTACTTTTCAACCTCAGAGGTTCAAAGAGGGAGAAAGGAATTATCAGTGGACTCTAAATATTTAGTGTGTTAAAAGAAGATCTTCCTCCTGATTGATCTTTGCCACACGAAGAACCCAACATTAAATAAAAGGGAGAATATATCTTCTCCTCTCTTTTGTAATCGGAATCGTTCTGTTGTAACTTTTCAGCCACTCAAAGAAACTTTACATCGACCCGCTTTTTCAACGAAACAAAAGATTACGACTCCGCTGGGGGCTTCTTTCTCTATTTATGAGAATGCCATGGCGCAAGCCGATGTCCGTCTCCTCGGGAAGATGGTAGAATCCCTCATCGTTGAATTTGACCAATGAAAGTTTGAGGAATTCCTTTCCTCAGGCTCTGCCAGTCCCAAGGCAATGCGGCAATACCGTAAAGTCTCAAATCTCTTCAGAGATTACTCCTAAACTGGTCTGTACCACTGCCCACAGTGCAAGGGGTGCCACTTCAGAAGAGATTCTGAAAGCCTCTCGTGCAGCCCATGCAGCCCGCGTTAACGTCTCTTAAGAGACCCACAGGGCTAGTGTGCCGGCGCATGATCAAAGTGATGCTGAAGATCAATTCCGCCGTCCTTCTCCTCTCCAAACTCTGTAATTTTAGGTTGCCTGGGGTTCCTAACACCCTTGCGGCATAATCGGAATGCTGAACATCGACGAAGGCATTGTGCTCATCGATAATAAATTGAAAATTTTGCAGAGGCAATCTATTCTGCAGATTCAGAACGCAAGGTTCATACCCGCGTTTCTTTTAAACAATGCGAAGACCGCGCTTCTGTTTCAAAACGTGAGTCCCTCTGCTTCAACAACGTGAGTTTCGCGTCAAACGCGAGACCCGCGTTCTACCGGGTCCAAAACACGAGGCTCGCATTCTATCTGTCTCAGAACGCAATGCCCATGTTATTAATTCTAAACGTGATGGCCGCGTTTCAACACAACGCGAGGTCTGTGTTTCAATAAAACAATGCGAGACCCGCGTTTCAGCATGTCCTTGAGACATAAAAGGCCAAAAGGTCCTCACCCCTTGGGGTTCGAGGCTAGTTCCTCAGACGCTTCCTCACGGACCTGAGGGACTATCAGACAAGGAAGAGAAGTGTCCATCAAATCACCTCTCGATGTCACTGCGAGCAACTTATCTTAGTAGTACTCTCTGATTTCCATTGTGGCTTTCAGGCAAATAAACTTTCGGCGTTTAGCAGGTTGTCAGTGGCTTCAAACTCAGGCAAAAGACGACGATCCCGAAAGAAGAAATCATTCTTCGTTGTCGAATACCCAGAAGTGACTGCAAACATGGTGGGCTGAGTTCCACACCAAGCAAGTCCAAGGGGAAGCAACTGGCTATTAGTTCAGAGGAGTCGGATGTTGATTGGTCTCCAGATTTGAAGGATTTTCTTATCGAACTTGAAGGAGTCTACCGACACACTCGGACCCGCACGGGAACAATCATCTCAGTCAACTACAGTCTATTGGCCTAGGGGATTGAGGAGAATCATAAGCACTCTGCCATCATCGAATCTCGGTCTTCGAATTCTAGCTCGGAGATAACCGCCTTTGCTTACATGGCGGGAACTCATGAGGAGGTGGCCAAGTGATTCGAAGAGCAGGCCCAAGTTCAAAGGGAAGAATTCGATATGATTCAAACTCAGTAAGAATATATCGATACTCTTAAGCAGATGCTATCACAACTGCTTAAGGATAAAAAGAAATCGAAAGGTAAACCCCTTCTAAGAAGTCTAAATGCAAACATAAGGAAAGGGAGAGCTCATCTTCTGCAAATACCGAAAATGAAGAGCGTTCAAACTCTGAGCCACCTAAATTTTTATCTGAAGAGGAGGATAACTTAGAGAACGGGAGCAGTAATTCCAAGAGGATGAGAAAATTGGTGCAACGCCTTGAGGCCCTCACCAACCGAGATGATCTCCAAGATGTGGGGATAGTCTGACCCTACTGATCAGAGTGGGACATGGCTCCCTATTCTCCCAAATTCAAGGCACCGACCCTCCATACTTTCAATGTTAAAGGGTCGCCGCACCAACTATATGCTACTTTAAATCCTAAAATGAGAATGTAGTATCGAATGATGCCATTATGGCTCGTTAATTCATTGGCACTTTAAAAGAGTCACCTTTTAATGGTTTATGAAACTTCCTGCTAGCTCAATTAAGACATGAGCTGTTCTAGAGAAGTTGTTTCTAGCTCGTTTCTTTAAAGATGATATAAAAATTTCAGTGCCAACTCTCCTTGCAACTAAGCAGAAGAAAAGAGAGTCTATCAAAACTTTTGTCGAGAGATTTTAGAGCATGACACTCTGTTGTCTTAGCGACATGACTTAGTCTACACTGGTTGAGATGTGCCGTCATAATCTGTAAAGTTTCCTACTCGCTCAAATGGGAGTAGTAGAATGTCGCATTTTGAAGCAGTTGGTGCTACAAAGCGAACATACGGAAGAGATTGTCGCCAAGGTCAGGGCTGAAGAAAAAGACAGCAAACTGAGACCCGACAAGTCAATACGACGCGCCCCAAGTTGTCTTCTCAATCGAGAAGAAGAGATACTCTGGCAACAAAAGTCAAATCACCTTCAAAGATCCAGCCAGTCAGAGGGGGTATGGCTTCCGGCTGTAACACCCTGTCCCCAGAATACGTACTTAAATACGTATTCAATTTTTTTGATTGACTTCCCGTATTTGTTTTTTTATGATTAATTATGTAATTATCTTGCATTGGATTTGGATTCGTAGACTCAGAGTTAGCCCTAGTCTGAGCCGTGGACCCAATCCTGATTTATTGCTCGATTTAACATCTCTGGTGGTCAGATTTGACCGACTTCAGTTTCAAATACTGTTTTCCAATATTTTAGAGTTTTCATGATTTTTCAGATTTTTTCTGAACTATTTTTATAAAAACCCTAAAATTGGGATTAATCAGTACTGCTGGTATATTCCCTGATTTTAATTTACAAATGGAGTCAAATTTTGAGTAATCACTTTCACATTTTTTTAGAATAATATTTTCTATCTTAATACATTTTTCAGAATTTTTAGAATTTAACAGATTTTAACCAGATTTGATGTCGATCGGTATCGACGGTCGATTTCAAAATTTTTAATTTGAAAACTGTAAAGAATTTCTTGAAACAAATTTCACTATGATTCTTAATATAATATTTTTGATTTTTGAGAATTTTTGGAGAATATTTTTGATTTTTGAGAATTTTTGGAGAGCTTTCCGGGATACTTGATTTTCGGGCATTTCTGGTATTTTTTTTAGAAATTTTTCGCATCCGCAAACGAGTCCGGGGAATCCACTAATTTAATTATTTTTAATTTCTCCGCCAACCAAATTTTTTTCTTTTTTCTTTTTTCTTTTCTTTTCCTTTTTTCCTTCCTTTCTTTTTCTTCCACCATATTCTAAAACATTCTCCATTTTTCTACTACATTCTACACCCTTCCATCAAAATATCTCAACCCATTATCACATCCTTCCCATCATCCATGACCGGTTCTTTTTTCTTTTTCTTTTCTTTTCCTTTCTTCCTTCCTTTCTTTTTCTTCCACCATATTCTAAAACATTCTCCATTCTTCTACTACATTCCATCAAAATATCTCAACCCATTATCACATCCTTCCTATCATTTCACAAAAAACCTAACCCTAATCCTTTTTCCTTCTCCTTTAAACTCCAACTCCAAAATAATCTCCATTTTCATTCTCCTTTCACTTTTATTCCTCTATCGAAACCCTATCACCCCCATTCCTCCTTCATATCACTACAACAACAATCACAACAACACTTACAACCATTCACCATCATCTCCACCGTCTCCATTTATTCAACCATAATTACCAAACTCCACCATACTATCCATCTTCATTTCCATCTCATAAACCTACCACCACCACCACCAAATCTCTCCACAAAACACCATCACCTATCTACCTCCTAGGCTAGCCACTCCCCAAAGCTCTAGGCTGGCCATCCCATCTTTGGCAATGTCTAGAGCGACCATCCGGTGACTACTCCAATGACAACTCCACCATCTTCTTCAACCATCCATCCTTCTCCAAAACCCTAACAAATAACTACTCCTCCTTCACCTCCACCCCAACTACAACAACTACAACTGCTACACTACCTCCCCATCACCTTCCTCCTCCTCTTTCTCCTCCCACTTCATCAAGAATCCCATAAAGCCACCATACAAACATCTCACCATTTCCTTCTCCAAAACAACCTCTTTTAACTTATCCTTCCACAAAACCACCTCCCTCTCCTCCTTCATGGGCTGGCCACCTTCTTGGCCACCCTAGGAGACCGGCACACCCCCTCTAGGGTCGACCACCCCTTGGGGCTAAGCGCGCATTCGTTTTTCGCTTTGGGTGATTTCCCCGCCTTGGGACTCGTGCGCCCGATGTTTCCGTGAAATTGTGTTTTAGGTGAGTGTCCTCGCCTTAATTTGGGTACCCCGATTTGATGGGTGTATTGTATTGGTATTTGTATTTCTATGAATCCCTGTGAGTTGTAATATGTGGACATGTCGTGACTTGTATTGGATCGATGTACTGTAATGCTTGTAATAATGTAAACGGTATGATATTTGTACCCGTATTGGTACTAACCATGCAGGTACCCATGTATAGCCTTCAGGGCTTCTGTCCACTCTCGGGTTGGCTACCCAATTGGTCTAGGCCTTGCACTCTTATGGTTTCGTGGTAGCTACGGAAGGTGCGCTTAGACCCTGGGCTTACTGATGTGTGTGATTTATATACATATTTTATATCCCTTTTTATGCCTATTATTTGCCATATTTAAGGCTGCATGGGTATTTTGTTGGTGTTATTTTACAGATTTTAGGTCAAGAGCAAATTAGAAAAAAAGAGCGAAAATTGGCAAATTGGCGATACCAAATGAATAAAAGAAATATAAAACCAAAGATTTGACGTAGAGATTGGACATCTCAACAGAGCCTTCGCGCAAAATCAGAAATTCCATAAAAATCTTGGACAGAAATGGACCAAGAGTTCGGCCACCCAGCCGTAGATTTCGGCCACGCAACCATGGACCAGTTGAAATTATACCTAGAGGGGGGTGAATAGGTGTACATCTAATCAAATGAAAATTCTAATCAATTTCAAAATGAAATAATGCAACCGATCACTCAAAACAAGACTTGAAGCTGGATTCCCCGTGAAGGGCTCTGAAGTTCTCCTCTTGATTCCTCTAGACAAGAGTTGAGGTGCTCAATTTCTATCTTATTGAGATGAGTATTGATCGACAAGAATAAATGAATGATAAATAAGTAAATAGAGACAATAAAGCAATCGCAAACAAAAGATTTATTCTAAGGTTTGAACCACCGCTCTACGTCCCTACCTTCACCACTGTGAAGGATTTCACTATCCGCTATTGGATCCTTCATAAAGGAACCGTACAATAAGGAATTGCAACCACTCAGAATACACAACTCCCCAACTCAATCCTCTACATCAGAGGCAGCACAAAGCCAATTGAGATAACAAACTCTTGGTGATTAAGAGATCACAAACACTCTTTTTTCAACTCTCTTATAAAATCTTATAGAGTAAAATGTAAACTTGAAGCTCAAGGATGTAAGTGAGAGTGCAAATCATAAAAGAGAGATATTAAAAGCAGAAAAACTCAATTAAAACTTTGAAAATAAGAGCACAGAAGAAAAGTTTGAAACTTTTTTCTTTGAAAGCAAAAACTAGATTTTCAATGAAATTTTATGTTGTTCATATTTTATCCCAAAGACCCTTTATATAGGTTTTAGAAAAACACTTTTAGAATTGTTTACCAGGTCTCAAAAGGAAGAAATTGACCCTAGAAATTTAACTCTCCACATTTTAAAAAATATAGCAAAATACAGATTTGAAATTCTGGCCATTACTGCCAATTTGGTAGTCTGCCGGTCGACCGCCAGTTTAAAAAAATTTGACCGTTGGCTGGCAGTCGACCGGTCGGTCGACTGTGTCTAACCGAGACCAACATACTTACAGTCGGTTGACCGCCCGGTCGACCGCAAAAGGGGAGGAATATGTACAACTTGTACACCCCAATTACCAGATGTTCAGTCGACCGTGCGGTCGACCATTCTGCCCTTTAATAGGCATGGTCGACAGGCTGGTCGTCCGACTTATGCCAAAACAGGGTCAAGGTCAGTTTTGAAATTCAAGAAAATTTTTAATAATTTTTGTATGATTTTTAGAAGAGAGAGGACATGTATAACAATGAGATACAAGTTCTAAACTGAGATATAAATTTTTGAAAAAATGTAGAACACAAAACCAAACATGTCAAGAATAAACCATACTTTCAAAAACGTGCATTTTTATATGTGTATATTTTTTTGCCTCAAATCTATATTCTACTCTTTAACAAACTGGATTTTTATAAGGTTTTAATCGACTACAAGAATTTTCAAGCAAACTTCTCTGATAACGATGTTTGAGTGCTTCGAGCTGCAATCCGTAGTTGATTACCTTTGAGTCATCAACACCTTCCTTTAGAGGAAGAAACATGTTAGTTTTTTTTTGAACCCTGAAAAACACTCTTGAACTTGATTAGTACCAAATAACTTCATATACTTTGTTATCATCAAAACACAAAACCGGGATTATAATCTTTGGGCAATAATCTCCCCCTTTTTGTTGATGACAAAACATATGAGATATTTAAAAATAAATAAAGGAAAGAACTTTGAAAAGCTCCCCCTCAGGTTGTGCAAGCTATCAAGTATAAGATATCAACAAGTTATATGATAAATGCATTTTAAATGAACAGATGAACAAACTAATACCAATAAATACTCAATAAATACTATTTCTCCCCCTTTTTATCATGCATAAAAAAAGGTAAGCAAAAACAAAGATAGTTTTATTTATTTATTTTTTTAATAAAATGATACTAATAAAGGAAAAAATTCATGAATCTATAATATAAATATTTAGTTCACCACAAATGAACGAAAATCTGTTGAAATCAAGTGGCTTAGTAAAAATATCTGCTAGTTGAAAATTAGTTGAAACATAATCAATTTCAATATCACCTTTCTCATAGTAATCTGTAAGAAAGTGACATCAAATTTCTATGTGCTTTGTCTTACTATTTTTATTTGCATTTTTAGTCATATGAATAGTACTAGTATTATCACAAAATATCTTAATATGATCATAATACAAATCATAATCAAGGAGAGTATGCTTCATACAAAGAACTTGTGTACAACAAGCCCCGACCGCAACATACTCCGCCTCGGCGGTTGAGAGAGCTACAAAATTTTGTTTCTTGGAAGACAATTGATTGAGTTGGGAACCTGCACACAAAATACAGAGGCTCAGATTTTATGATTAAAGAGTGTAAGTTACTCAATTCTACCGCAATAGCAAGTGGCTATGCGGGTCATGATCCACAAGGAGGGACTAGCGATAGAAGCTTGTTTAGCAAGTTCTCTTTTAAGATACCATTAATGGCTAAAAATTCTTCTTTAGTTTTTTTTAAAAGAAAAAGGAAAAATTGTTAAAGTTGAATTAGGAAGAAGACGGTAGATTAAGAACATGAAAAAAATGAAAAATAGATTATATACAAAGAAATGGAAAAGAGTGATAAAGATGGTTGGAGCTTGTGATATTGAAACTAAAGAATGAAAGAAAAGAAAGATAACCTAAAAATTACTTACCTCTTCAGTGCTCATATACCTTGGATCCGTTGCGACGACTTACCTTATCTTTGAAGGCAATCAAGCATAGCGTATAGGATCTTCCCCATTCTCGATCTACACTATGAATAAAAGGGCAAACTATACTAGCAAGAGAAGGGTTGTTCACCACCATAGGCAATTAAGGGCACTTGCAATGGCTAAGCAGTCTCGAGGATATCGGATTCTCTATGATTGCAACACATCAGAGGAGAGTAAAAGAAAACAAGAGTAAAGAAAGAAAAAGAAACTTTGATTCGATTCAAATAACAATGAAAGAAGAGATCATTTACACTGGTGTCACCTGCAGTACAAGCTTGCTCTCATTCCTCCATGAAAGTCGTCTCTCCTCTCAGTTACATAAAGAAAATAAAAATTACATAAAAGAAAACTAAAAACCTAAGTTACAAACTACAAATTATCCTAAGTTCTATTCTCTACTTGGTCGTCCCATTTTGCTCTGCTGAAACTAGTATTTATAGGGCAAAACCAAAAGAGGGGAATCCCAGGAAGATTGGGGGAGCTAACGCTCCCCAACTGACGTAACAAGGCCGCGAAAACGCAGCTTGGGCCTCGTTTCCGCGGCCCTGGTGTGGCCAGGTGGCCACACCCAATTGGTGGAGATCCCGGTTTGATGATTTGCCCATATCTTCTGCTGGTTTTCTCATTTCAGCTTCAGGATTTGACGAAATAGCCTTTGATTGTTGGCTTCAACCGCTTGATTCAGGGAGGATTCTTCTCAACCGGTTTTCAACCTCTTGATATGCCAAGATTTAGCCCTGATTCCTTGATTTCGAATTTTTTCTGAATTAAATTAGAATTTGGTGGGCTTTTGGGCTTGTTTCTCTTTCGTTTCTTTTAGCAATTGGGCCTACATTATACAAAGAAGAAGAAGACTTAGTAATATGATTTATTAGCTAAAAAGTATGATAAGGTGACAATGTATATGCAATATATGTGACTAATCACACCCCCACACTTATCTTTTGCTCGTCCTCGAGCAAAACAACTAAACTATACTAAGGATTATTAGACCACTTTCGCAGGTCACTCGATTGCACTGAGCATGTGCAACAAGCCGTTAACCTCTAGGTTTCCCCTAGAGGACGAGTTTTGTCTCGTGAGGGTTTTTAGTGGATTACACCCACAAAATCCATAAAGAAAGAGAAACAAAGAGTTAGTATTTTCAAAAGCATTTTGAAAGAGAAAAATATTTGAAATATAATTGTAGGACTTAAGTAATCTAGAAGTTATAGGAAAACTGAATTTTTTATTCTTAAACTTAGTCTCTATTCAAAATTTGTTATCAATAAAAATAAGGAGTCAATTGTACTTCTCATTTAGTCTATTACTTTGCGCTAAGTCATATGCACCTTGTGATCGTGAAAATTTTGACTAAGGGTTCACTTATGCCTTATTTATTTATATATATATTTTTTGTGGTATTATTTCTTAATTCTATTAGACTTTCTAATCTGCCCATGTAACGAGCCTTTAATCGAGACTCCCAAACCAAACGGCCTTAGGGCACCGGGTGAGAAAACACCCCAAGGACTTAAGGACTCGAGCAAACAAGGCCACAAAACTAAGGATTTTATTCTATGAACCCCTTTTAGGCGTGAATACTTATGCTTTATTAGGCACAAATACCCAGCTTAATCAGAGGATTTTTATATATATTTTTTCTCAAACTTATCTAATCATCTTTCGCATAAATATTAAGGCTTGCTTAGGGCAAAGTACCTAGCTAATCAATAATTAGATTTGTTCATCTTTCATTGATATTTTTTTTATATATAAGGCATAAGAATCTTTGTTTTTGAACCCTAAGTGTGTAAGTGTATGAAGTATGCATATTTCATTAAGGTAAAGATCAAGACTAAATTACTTTGACAAATTATCTTCCTAACCCTAAAAATCAAATAAATAATCTTATTTTGACCAAATTTAAGAAATCCTAATTTTGATTTTCCTATTCCTTAAAATTAACTTAATTTCTTACAAAACATATGTCAAAATATTGTTTCTATTTTCAAAAAGTTTATAAAAGTAAAGAATTTTTTTAATAAAAAGAAAAAAAACCTAAGTTATGTTAGACCCTCCCCATACCTATCTCATGCATTGTCCTCAATGTATGAATTAATGCATAGATGCATGAAAAAGAAGAAAGGGAAGGTAAATGTTACCTTAAGGTGGTGGTGGTCTGATTGGTTCACGAAATGCAGCCCAATCGACTTTTCGTAGAGTTCAGTGGAACCCACCAGAAATCTCTCTAATATAACCCATTAAAATGATGTATCCATAAAGGATTTTTATTAAAAATTTAACCCCATCTAATTTTCAAATTCCATAATTAATTTCGGAGTCAAATTTGTCAACCGCCTTGTCCCAAAATGGAGTGTGAAAAGATAGAATGATTGACTTGGACTCAGGAAGTACTGGAACTAATACCGACTCAGGAAAGTAATTTAAGTCAAGTAAAGGTTCAGGAGTCGAGATTGGCTCAGAAAGTGGGTCCAAATCAAAAAGTTGAAACTCAAGTCCACATTCAGTTTCCAACAATGGAATGTGACTTAATATTGGTGATTCAAGTTCAAGAATGATAGGTGTGGGAATCAAAACTGACTCTAAAATATTACTCAAGTCGGGTAACAAAACAAGAGTCAATATTGATTCGGGAATTTGAACTGGATCACAGATTTGAGAATCTAGGTCACATTTCTCATTGAGTTCAATGTCATAAAAATGAGAACTTGCCAATTTGTCAATAGGACTTTCAAAAGTGTAAAATTGGTCAAGTTCAATATGATCATCAAAGATGGGTGATTCAATTTCATGATTATTTGGCACAGGATCCAATGTTGACTCGGGAAAAGATTGAAATCAGGTGAAGACACCGGTCATTATTGAATCAGGAAGTAGGATTGAATCACTAAGTTGAGGTTCAAGATCATATTCATTCTCAAGTTCTATTTCAGGAAAGGAATAATTTGCCAAACTATCAATATCATTTTCAAAATTTAGAGTTTGGGCAAGTTCAAATGATTGTTCTGAAATGAAACCTTGATTTCCAAAACAACATGGCTCTTCGGCTCTAACAGAATGGTTAGCGACATCAGAACTGGTCAAACGCTGAGAACGTAGAGATTGAGCCATCATATCTATGTCACGATTACGAGCGTTTTGAGCCTGAGTCATGGCTTCAAGCATCTTTTCATAGTTGATTGGTTCATCGTTTTGTTGAAAAGATGAAGTGCTGTCTTGGAATTGGTGGTGAAATTGTGAGTCCATCAGATTTTATGATTTTTGTTTGGACTCACGCATACTCATTTCCAAAATTGATGGTTTTCTATTTTGGACTGGTGGAACTGAGTATGAATCTTGGAAATATTATGGACTAGGTGGATAAAGAGGACAAGTTGGTTGAAAATTGGACTCGGGGGAGATGAATCCCCACTGACTCTGTGAAGAGTTGAAATTATTCTGAAAATTATGGTTATAAATTTGGGGCATGGGTTATATTGATTCGGATAAGACCAATCCGGCACACTAGGTTGGTTAAAGTTATGATATGTCGGGTTGGTAATATCCGAACAAGAGGTCGGTGTGTAATATGGATTACTATTAAAATTGGAAAAATTGTTATTATAAGCCATATCACACAATAAAATACAAACAAGAAAAAACAAACAAATAAGCAAACAAATAAAAAGAAAAAATTCTAAACTAAGTTAGGGTAGACCTATGACCTAGACGACTCCTAACTGGTTAGACTGTCCACGGGAGGTATAATGCAGACTTTGACCACAAGCTAATCAGCCAGGTCAGGGCAAAATTGGTGGGAGGTTATCCGTTAAAGACGTTCCTTAATTAAATAACCACCAATCTTCGGGCTTTCGGCCCTTAATACCCTTCCTAGACACTGATTTGGCAGGAGTCAAATTCCAACACCTTTCCCCCTTAGGATAATCTCCTAATTGAGTCCGAGATGTCCCTAGGGTCAACGTCTACTCATTTTTAATTAGGCTTGGGTTAGTGATGAGGAGATTATTTATGGGCTAAGGGAGGGTAATGACTTCCCCACCTTATCTTGTTTATAGGACAAGCCCTTATATCAATTTAGTGCAGTGTACAAGAAAAGCAACACTTAAGCAATGTAAACAATCCAAAAGTGTTCTTATACTAAATGTTATGCACACGTACCTTTGCTCCAGCACTCTTCAACAGTAAATAAAAATGTAATGAAATAGACACGTACCTAAATGTAAAGTCTAAATCATTTTTTAGCATTTACAATCATCATTTTACTGTTGTGTTAGAAAAATATATACAGTGAGTCAAACAAGGAAATAAATGATACAGATATTTAACTATGCAATTCAGCCAACCTGTAAAAAATACAAGTTAGTAGTTCACTCAGTTTGCCACATGACTGTAGCAAATCTGAGGGCTTCTTGGCTCTGCTTTCTTGAGCAGAGTCCAAAGCCACTTATATGTCCACTGCAGCAAGAATTCCTTGTTGTTGAATCTGTACAAAAAAACAAAGAAGAAAGTTAACCAAAAATGTAAACTTTTAAAGAGAGTAACTTATCGTCCCTCCCCGGCAACGGCGCCAAAATTTGATTGAGTTGGGAACCTGCACACAAAATACAGAGGCTCAGGTTTTATGATTAAAGAGTGCAAGTTACTCAATTCTACCGCAATAGCAAGTGGCTATGCGGGTCGTGATCCACAAGGAGGGACTAGCGATAGAAGCTTGTTTAGCAAGTTCTCTTTTTAGATACCATTAATGGCTAAAAATTCTTCTTTAGCTTTTTTTAAAAGAAAAAGGAAAAATTGTTAAAGTTGAATTAGGAAGAAGATGGTAGATTAAGAACATGAAAAAAATGAAAAATAGATTATATACAAGAAATGGAAAAGAGTGATAAAGATGGTTGGAGCTTGTGATATTGAAACTAAAGAATGAAAGAAAAGAAAGATAACCTAAAAATTACTTACCTCTTCAGTGCTCATATACCTTGGATCTGTTGCGACGACTTACCTTGTCTTTGAAGGCAATCAAGCATGGCGTATAGGATCTTCCCCATTCTCGATCTACACTATGAATAAAATGGCAAACTATACTAGCAAGAGAAGGGTTGTTAACCACCATAGACCATCAAGGGCACTTGCAACGGCTAAGCAGTCTCGAGGATATCGGATTCTCTTGGATTGCAACACATCAGAGGAGAGTAAAAAAAACAAGAGTAAAGAAAGAAAAAAACTTTGATTCGATTCAAATAACAATAAAAGAAGAGATCACTTACACTGGTGTCACCTGCAGTACAAGCTTACTCTCATTCCTCCATGAAAGTCGTCTCTCCTCTCAGTTACATAAAGAAAATAAAAATTACATAAAAAGAAAACTAAAACCTAAGTTACAAACTACAAATTATCCTAAGTTCTATTCTCTGCTTGTTCGTCCCATTTTGCTCTGCTGAAACTAGTATTTATAGGGCAAAACCAAAAGGGGAAATCCCGGGAAGATTGGGGGAGCTAACGCTCCCCCAACTGATGTAACAAGGCCGTGGAAACGCGGCTTGGGCCGCGTTTTTGCGGCCCTGGTGTGGCCAGGTGCCCACACCCAATTGGTGGAGATCCCCAGTTTGATGATTTTCTCATATCTTCTGCTGGTTTTCTTATTTCAGCTTCAGGATTTGACGAAACAGCCTTTGATTGTTGGCTTCAACCGCTTGATTCAGGGAGGATTCTTCTCAACGGTTTTCAACCTCTTGATATGCCAAGATTTAGCCCTGATTCCTTGATTTCGAATTTCTTCTGAATTAAATCAGAATTTGGTGGGCTTTTGGGCTTGTTTCTCTTTTGTTTCTTTTAGCAATTGGGCCTACATTATACAAAGAAGAAGAAGACTTATTAATATGATTTATTAGCTAAAAAGTATGGTAAGATGACAATGTATATGCAATATATGTGACTAATCAACCATGAAACAAGACAAGTTTCTAGAAATTGATAAGTTCCACTTGTGCTCTTCCTATCCACTCTACAACCGACATAGTCAGCATCCGAAAAACTAGTCATGAAAAATTGTCCGATCTTCGGATACCACAGCCCATTCCAATTATACCCTTAATATATCTAATAATGCGTTTTACTGCAATCAAGTAGACTCTTTAGGACAAAATTGAAATCTAGTACATAGACATACACTAAACATAATATCCAGCCTACTAGCCTTTAAATATAGTAAACTACCAATCATGCTTCTATAAAATTTAATGTCTACATTTATACCTTGTCATCCTTATTAAGTTTTGTTGTGATAGCCATAGGAGTTTTGCACGACTTTGCCCCTTCAAGTCCAAATCTCTTGATGAGTTTCTTTATGTACTTGGTGAAATCACCTAGAGGGGAGTGAATAGGTGATAATGCTAATCTAATGAACTAAATGCGGAATTTAAAAACTAATTACAACAACACTTAATACAACCAACGAGCGTAGCCGAATTCCCGGTGAAGGGCTCTGGACTAACTCCTCATGATTCCTCTGAATAAGAGTTGAGGCGCTATGTAAAGCTCTCGTGGTTAAGTATAAGTGAGGCACACAAACACACAAGCATGTATATGATATAGCAATATGAAACAATGCACAAAGTAAAGAGAGAGAAAGTTAGACTCAATGGATCAAGCGCAAACAACAAAATTTGTTTCGAGGTTCGAGCACTCAGCTCTACATCCCCGTCTTCACCCAGAAGGATTTCGAATCCACTAACTTGTCCACACAGGACTCCCACACAGGGAACCTTCACCGAGGATTTGGGGCAATACAATAACTAGGAGTACCCAACTGCTCTCTTTACAACCACAATCTCTCACTAGAGGCTAAGCACCAAGCCAACAAAGCTATCACCTCACAACTTGAGGGATAAGCACAAAGCTAAATAAGGATCACCTCACAACTTGAGGGATTCAACCCAATTGCACAACCTCCTCAACACTATGAGGGAAAGGCACGAAGCCAAGCAATAATTAGGGTTTACAACTTGGTAATCAAAAGATCACAAACCAATCTCTTTTTCTCACAAACACAAAGATCCTATAGATAGGATAGAATGAAGCTCAAGTGTGTGAAAGACTAAAGGAATGGAAAACAAAATACTTAAAGAAAAATCCTTAGAAAAAACTGAAACAAGATAAAGAAGTTGAATCAAAAACACTTTTCCCAAAAACACTTTTCTTTGATTTTCCAACCCTAGAAAAATACCAATAGATTGTAAAGATTTGAGCCCAAAACTTCTTTTTGATTGCTGTAAAAACACTAGTAAGATCAGAAATTTTTCTCTCTAAAAACTTGTTAAAAACTATTAAGATAAAACCCAATTTATAGCTTCTTCAAAGAACTAGCCGTTGCAACCAAATATGGTTAGATTTGACCATCCCGTCGACCGGCCAACGGTCTAAATTTGACCGTTAGCGACTGCCGGTCGACCGCCCGATCGACCGCGCCCAGAACCAGAGAGCAACGGCTCTCTGGCCGGTCGACCGCCCTGTCGACCAGAGCAACCCAAGGGTGGGTTGCTTTCAGTCGGTCGACCGCTCGGTCGACCGGCTCAATGGGCTGACTGCGTGCGCGTATCTGTGCACGTCCGGTCGACCGCTCCGGTCGACTGGCTACTGGTCCGGTCGACCGCCAGAGCCTGGCAGTTCAGTTTAAGGGATTGAAAACTTAGGTTTTTATTATCCAATAAAATCCCATAAAATCTCCAAAAATCCACAAAAATAGTTTTAGCATAATACAATGATATACAAACTTGTGTGAAAAATTTCAACACAAATTTAAACTTTTTGAACTATTTTTGTGTTATGAAAATTTTGTCGAAAACCAAAAACCGTATTTTCTAAAACTTGGATTTTTCAAATGAAAATTCATTTTGTCCAAAACTCATCCAAATAAAAAAACATGATATTTAAACAACTTTAAGCATGTTATATATGGATATAATCTAATATACACTAAAGATATATATATATATATATATATATATTATATATATATATATATATATATATATATATATATATATATATATCATTGTTTTTGACAATAGATCTGAAAATATGTTTTGTTCCAAATACATGAATAGGTATATCAATGTAAGTTTGTTTAAATAGTTGAAGTATAGATGTATATATAGAACATATCTAATATACATTTAAACCATGTAAACTTGTATTGATACTTAGCTATTCATAAAAACCAAGATCGGTTAAACCAAAAACCGAAAACCGAATCTAAAACATGAAACGTGTGTATTGTGAACTTGAGCATATCACACTATTCTAATCTTTACAAATGGATCTAAACACAAAACTAAACTAGGTACCGAAGTCTTCTTGATGAACACGTCTTCAAGCCGACTCGATCCAAACTCGATCCAAACCGTGATTCACCGAGCTTGACTCCAATGAGTGCTATATATGATCTTGTCGCTCAGGCTCTTGAATCACCATGTGAATATCCAAAACACCTTTGTTGAAGCTAGTCACCTACTAACATCTTGATTAGAGATCTAAAACTAAAATCACAAGATTATTAGTACACATAACTACATGAGTTAATCATCATCAAAACTAGAGTGGAAGGCCTCTGAGCCAACAATCTCCCCCTTTTTGATGATGACAAACTCATGGAGTTATATATTCATGGATTAAAGTTAAGCTTCAAAGAAGCTCCCCCTTAACTCATGCATAAGAATAAATAATAATATATGCAATGAATATCAAACATGAAAATGTATAGACATGCATAAACAAGAAACCAAATACAAAACATGCTCTTGATACCAAACATGAAATGCATCATGCATAAAACGTGCTCTTGATACCAATAAAAAAATGCTATTAAATAATGCTCTTGATACCAATTAAAACAAGCTCTTGATACCAATAAAATCAAACTAACTAAACTATATTCTTAAAACAAACACTCTTGATACCAATACTTGATATCAATATAAAAACATGCATAGTCATGGAAACATGCATATAAACTCAAATAATTCTCCCCCTTTTTGTCAATCATCAACAAAGGGGTCCAAATAAATAGTAAAACAATTTTCTCCCTCTTTTTTTTATTTTTTTCGAAACAAAAAGATCAATAAGGGGTGACAATAAAACAGATTCTTCCAACATGATACCAATTAAAACATAGCAATATAAGTGAACCATGATTGAAAGATAATCAATATAAAATTCTTGTCATCAATGATACCAATTGAAAGAAATAAATCAATAGTACCAATTGAAAGTAAGCAAAATCTTGATATCAATAGTGAGTAAACAAATAAGCATCTTGATACCAATTTTACCAATTGAAAGTATTTTTCCTTTTAAACATATGATATCAAATTAAAAAAACAATATTCATTTTCAATCACATTTTTCATCATAAAGTAAGGGAGTGGAAATCAAAGGTAAACAAAATACCAGTTGAAAGATAAAAATACGAATTTCTTCCCCCTTTATGAAATACCAAATAAAATAATGCATAAGCTTGTATAAGTACCATTGAAAACTTAATCAATTGAAATATGATAGTCATTAAAACTCAAGCTTAGCAAAACCAAAATTTGTGCTCAAAAATTATAGAGATATAATAAGCACAAATAAAACACATATGAGTATACAAAAAGATGTCAATATTGATATCAATTGAAAGGATCCATGATACCAATTGAAACAATAATAAGATCGAGTGTATACCTCATATAACCTACCACCCATTTCATGCTCAAGTTTAAAATGATTTTCACTATAAAGCATACATGTGCATGGTCTCCCAGCCAACCGCCCTTAGAAGTAGGGGTTTTCAAAGATAGGTTTGAAAAATACAGTATGTTTGAAAACTCTACCATAACGAAGAATACCGCAGCTAGTTAAATGAAAATTTTAAAAAATAGTACGAAATCCTTAAAGTAAGGAATAAAAAAAATTATATTTCATGAAACACATGTAAATCACATGGTCACTAAACGCTCAAAGTCCATAAAGCCCATATCATGTTCATGAAAACAAAGTCATGAGAAAACAATAAGTAGGTGAGTGTATAAGGTATATGTGAAAAACATAATCATGAAAGGTAGGCAATAAGCTCATTATTCCTTAAAACATGAAATTCATCAAAACTAAATTTTCATAAAAAAATATATATTTCAAGACATATGTATGTCTTATACAAACTAAAGTATACATACATATCCAAATATAAACGAGTCCACAAATGTATTTGCATGAAGGCACGTGGCTCAAAGGATGTATATGCATAATGAATAGTTTGGACAAGATGGACATATACATGAAGTTAAACATATGAATCATAAAACATGTCAAAAATGGGAATACAAGTTAAAATGCATGAATCATCAAACTAGACTATACTAGCACATCTAATGGGTACAAATAAGCGTTCAAGCACAAACATATAAAAATTTATTTGTGGCCCACTATATGTATAAGTATATATCCTAGTCTTAATGAAAACTAACATTTAAACATATATTCAAAATTTGAAGCATAAAACGAGACATAAATCAACATGATAATCATAAAAATGAACATTATGTAAATCCATATGCTATTAGACCTATGATATACATAATAGCTAAACATGGTGAGAACACAACATATGGGTCCATATAAACATGGGTGATCTCAAAAGCTATACATGCATGTCAATGATCTAAGAATCATGGCATTTAACATAATAAACTATAAACATCAAAACATGAAGCATCAAAACAAAACAAATCATAAACATACATATGGTCATTATGTATATGCATGTGCAATAGATCTAGGACATACATATTAGTTAAAAATAAAGTGAGAACACATAAATATAGATCCATATTAAACACGAGTCTCTCAAATAATTAAACATGTATATCACTAATCTAAGTGATAGGCATAATCATAATAATCAATAGAACAAGACATGCTATAAATTGATGAACATGAAAAGCATGCAAATATAAACAGGAGTTAGAGATCGATACCAAACTGATGAAGGCACCTCTCTAGTTCTCCAAAACAAGGTGGTCTTCCCACCAAACTTCCCTTGAAAGTGATGCATCCAAATAACCCTCATGAAGCACGGAACGCATCCACCTCAAGGTACCGCAACTCTCACATCATGCGAGAGCTCATACCTACATCAAACATAATAGGGGTGGTCTTTGGTACCCATATCCTTTTGGGTCCATGGAGGTTAGTACCTTTCCTAACCCAAATAAATTTAGTTGCTAAATTTGAATCATGTAAACGATCATAGCAAAATTTAGCAAGGTGGCCCTTACGTCCACAATGTGTACAAGTGTACACATGAGCATACATGTGATGGGTGTGATCGTGAGGAGCATGTGTATGCCGTGTATGGAGTGCATGCGTAATAGGAACTTGTTTCTTTCGAAACAAAGATTCCAACCGTGTATGATTCATGGCACAATGGCTCAAAGTGGAGCCCAAACAATCCACACTTTTCTTCAAATCATTTATATCATTTTCAATACTAGAAGATAAAGTGGAGCAGGCAATAGGTGTGCTAGGTGAGGCTACACTAGCATGACAAACATGTGAATCTATATCATTTTGCAGAGATTTATTTTTATTTAACACTAAATCTAATTCTTTTGAAATAAACTCAATTTCATTTTTCAAAGAATGATTGTCCTTTAAAATAAAATCTAATTTTGAAGATAAGACCTCATTGTTTTTCACACATTATCACAATCATTTTATTTTTCAAAAATTCATTTTCCTTTATGGCCAGTCTAGTTGAGATTTAAGTGAGTCACGTTCACTACAAATCTCTTCCTTCTCTTGCAAATCAAATCAAATTTTGAACACAAATCCTTATATACTTCTTTTAGTTCAAAATTCTTCTTTTTCAAAAGATCATGTTTTTTCAAAAAATTTTCAAAGTTTTTAGCAAGTTCCATATTCAAGGTTTGTACTTCTAAACACTCATAGCAATAGGAACTAGTGCTAACATCTAATTAAGTTTCTGATTGTACCTCAAGGGAGTCATTCCCTGGACCATGAGGCAACGCTCGTCGGGCTTGTCTCTCCTAGATCTCCTCATCTTATCGATGATCTTTGGTAGCTCGGGAGAAGTTAAAATGCTCCATACTGCAAAAGCCGAATCATAGTGAGTAAACACATGTAATAAATCTTTATCAAGAGATGCTCTAAGTGCTTTAAGGGCTAATGCATTGGCCTTTTTATGTTTGCTATCATTGGGTAGGATTCCTTGGTAATGGCTTGATAAACTTTATGTCCTAGGGTTTTCAAATGATAACTCATCTTGGCCTTCCAAATATCAAGTCTAGAAATATCAAACATAGGAGGGCTATCCATGAGTGCAAACTAAATATGTGCAAATGAAAATGCAAATGTAGATTAGCAACCAGATCTCACTCCTAGGTGGTTAAACCAAATATCAGGAGCGTAGGCTCTGATACAAATTGAAATCACCTAGAGGGAGGGTGAATAAGTGATAATGCTAATCTAATGAACTAAATGCAGAATTTAAAACTAATTACAACAACACTTAATACAACCAACGCGTGTAGCCGAATTCCCGGTGAAGGGCTCTGGACTAACTCCTCTTGATTCCTCTGAATAAGAGTTGAGGCGCTATGTAAAGCTCTCGTGATTAAGTATAAGTGAGGCACACAAACACACAAGCATGTATATGATATAGCTGTAAGATCACCTAGAGGGGGGGGGGGTGAATAGGTGATGGCTAATCTAATAGTCACTTATGAACAAATAATGCGGAATTAAAACTAAGTTGACCAAATTAAACTTCTTTTAATTAAACACTTATGTATAACACAAGAGTGTTGCCGAATTCCCTTGCGAGGCTCTGGACAAACTCCTCTAGATTCCCCTTGAATGGGTTGAGGTGCCGCGTTGGCTCTCTTGGTTGAATACTAGTGTTAACAACAATCCCAAGCAAGTATGTATATCAATTATGAGCACAAGGGAATATATCATGCATATATAAGATGAACACAATAATTGAATGCAAGATATAAAATAGAGACAAAAAGAGAAGAGAGCAAGAGTGAGCAATCGCAAACACAAAGGGTTTGTTTCGAGGTTCGAGCACACTTGCTCTACATCCCCGCCTTCGACACACGAAGGATTTCCACTATGTAAGATCCCACCGGATCTCTCCTCGGTGCCGCAACACCTACAAGCTCTCGGACTCCCAAGTCCCGTACACACGCAAGTCCACCGACTCGCCGAGGCCGCACCTCAAACCAAAGAGTTCACAACCGAACTCAACCACCAACGAGCACACTTGCCCGTCTCCTCAAATACAAAGGAAATCTCTTTGGTGATCTAACACTTGATCACCAATTACAAACTCACTACAACACTCTCCCTATAGGATAGATATACAATGGAAGCTCAAGTGTAGTGTGAGAAAAAACAAGGAAAGAAAGCTTTGATGGAAAACTCAAAGAATCACTTTTTACACTCTTGATAAATTCTTCCCTTTTGATTGGAAGTATTTGCTCACTATTTTTGTGGAGAAAAACCTCTGAAATGAATATGAGAAAACAGGCTCTAAGGTCTCCAAAATCTTGGCTCCAAACAATGACAAAACCCCCTTTTATAGAGGTCAGAAAAATCTGACCGTTGGGCTCTGTCAGAGCTTCCGGTCGACCGGTCCGGTCGACCGGCAACGGTCAAAATCCGACCGTTGCAGCCTCCGGTCGACCGACCCGGTCGACCGAGCAACTGGAGAAGAGAGTAAACTCTCTGTCGGTCGACCGGCCCGGTCGACCGATATTTCCTGAGAGCAAAGCTCTCTGAAGCGGTCGACCGGCCCGGTCGACCGATCCTCCAGTGCACACTGGCGTGCGCGTCTGTGCATGTCCGGTCGACCGACCCGGTCGACCGGCCTCTGTCAGTTCTGAAAAATCAGAACTGGCAGAACCAGAAAATAGGGATTAAGGATTGTCTTTTGGCTTAATAAAATCCCAGAAATTCACAGTAAATTCAGAAAATAGTTTCAATCAAAATAAAAACTGTTTTTCTAAAAATATATTTTTCTAAAACTTGTTTTTCCATAACTTCACAAAATACAAAAACAAGATATTTTGAACTTATAAAGCAAAGTGTGTATGGATATGATCCACCACACAATCAAGATGAAATATCTAGTTTTTGACATAAAGCACTAAACTTGTTTTGGTTAAAGGATATGTATATAAGAAATTACCAAAACCCAAAGTAGATATTTTGTCATAAGGAAAAATCTCATCAAATACAAAAACAAGATATACTTTTAAAGCATAGTGTGTATGGATATGATCCACTACACAAATAAGATGAATATCTAGTTTTTGACAAAAGGCTCTAAACATGGTTTTGGATATAAGATATGTATACATGATACCAAAAACCAAATTGTATTTTATCACAAATAAAAATCTTTTCTTAACTAGGAAAATCTTTTATGAAAATCATTCTATCAAGAGTTCTATCAAGAGTGTGTGTGTGATATAGACTTGAGCAATCCACCAACTATTCTATCCTTTACATTTTATCTAAAATAAATCTTATAAAAACAAACCTAGACTCAAGTCTTCATCTTCTTGAAGTCTTCACTTGAAGTCTTCTCATCTTCTTGACTTGGTCCACATGCAATCCACCGAGCTCATCTCTAGATGTGATCTTGATGCATAGGCTCGTGAATCAACCGGTGCTAGCTTCCAACTTGACTTTAAATCCTTTGTTGAAGCTCCACACCTACTAAGATCTTGATAAGGAATCTGTCACTAATTAAACACAAGATCATTAATAATCATAACTTCATGAGTTGATCATCATCAAAACTAGGGTGATAGGCCTTTGGGCCAACAATCTCCCCCTTTTTGATGATGACAAAACTCATGACGTTATATATGCATGGATTAAAGTAAAGCTTCAAAGAAGCTCCCCCTTAACTCATGCATACAAAATAAATAATAAAATGATCATGAAGCACATGAATATGGATGCAAATATGGAGATGCAACAAGCATAAATCAAAATCTTTTTACTCCTATTTGCATAAATCAAAACACATATGCATAAATACAAATCTTAATTCCCCTTAAGTAAGAAGGACAAATACTTCTCCCCCTTAAGCAAGGAAATCATGCATATATATCAAACAAAAACACCATACTTCTCCCCCTTTTTGTCAATCATCAACAAAGGGTTCAAAGTAAAATCAAATCAACAAATTTTCTCCCCTTTATGTCAAAAATAAAGAAGTCAAGGAGGGGCGATACAAATCAAAAATTTTGAATTTTCTCTTTGATATCAAATAAAAAATATTGATACCATTTTAAAATCTAATGCATAAGCTTGAAAAATAAGATTTGAATTAAGCTTAGCATTAACAACACATGAAGAATTCGAACTAGTTAAATGAGAGTGTTTAACAACTAGTACGAAATCCTTCTATCAAGGAATAAATCTAAGGATTTTCATGAAATAGCAATGAAACACAAAACACTCAAACACTCTAATCTATAAAGTCCAAATAGTTTCAAAAGAAGTGAGTGTACTAATGTTATGTGAAACATGGCATCATGAAAATGGCAATAAGGTACAATATTCCTTAGAAAATCATAAACATCAAAATCATCTCACATTTTTTTTTTCATTAAATCATTAAAAAACAAAATCTATATGTCAAGATATATGTATGTTTTGACAATACATGAAATATACATACATATCTCTTAAACTCAAGTGAGCCTATATGAATGGATTTGCATTGAAGGGAAAAGACTCAAGAGTTATACATGTATATTTTAAGGTTTGGCAAAATACACATATACATGAAATAAAAGGCACATGATCATAAATCAATCCAAAAGGTGAACATAAGTTTAAATATGTATGAATCATCAAAACTAAGCAATACAAGTACATTTCAAGGGTTCAAATAAGCATTTAAGCACACTTACTAATAGATCTTTTTGAGGCCCATAATATGTTCAAGTATAAATCCTAGTGTTGACAAAAACTAACATATAAACTAATATTCAAATCATGAAGCATTAAATTTTAAGAAAAATTGAATCATGTGACAATCTCAAAAACTGTTTGAAGAATACATAACTAGTATAAATTGTTTTTGAAAACTAGTTAAAGATCCTTCAAATATGTCAAATCATATGTTTTTCATGAATGAGACTAAGTACATAAAAAATCCAAGCACTCATAGTCCATAAAGCTCATAAATATATTTTTGAATAAAAGATGAGTGTTCAAAGGTTATGTAAATAGCATTTTCATAAAAGTAGTCATTCAAGCTCAAAAGATCATAAATCACATTTTGTTTTCACATGTTTTAATCTTTAATACAAATCAAAAACATGAAAAATCATCAATTTTTTTATTATTTATTTAAAATACTAATCTTCATGGTATATGTATGATTTATCCAATTCTAACAATATGCATACATATCCCAAATCTAAAAGAGTCCAATATATATTGCATGAAGGCAAATGACTCAAGGGGTATACATGTATATTTATTAGATTTGAATTAAACACACATATACATGAAGTAAGATCAAAGATAGGCATAACAAGTATTAATGACCGAATCATCAAAACTAGCCTATACACATGCTATAGTGGATACAAATGAGCATGAAGTTCAAATATATATGAGTCAATTGGAGTTTAATATTCATATATGTATAATGTAAGTTTTGACACATTCTACATTTAAGCATGTAAATGCCACATGAAGCACATAAAATCTTAAACATGAACATGCTATGAATGATATTATGAAAATAAAAGCATGTACATAAATAAAATAGGAGTTTAGAAATTGTTACCAACTCCAAAGCTCCTAGCATGGTGGTTGACCCACCAAAATTCTTTGATAGCAATGCATCCAAAAGTTTGTCCATCATGTCCATTGCATCCGCTATCAAGGCACCAATCCTCTCACGTTTTGTGAGAGCCCTCACCTACATCAAAATCAAAAGGTGGGGGTTTTGGTACCCATACTTTCTGGGTCCTTTGGGGTTAGCTTTATTGTAAGGATCCCAAAATCTTTTATACTTAGCAAAATATAAATGAGGTTTCTATCAAAACAAAATTTTGCTAAATGGCCTTTGCGGCCACAATGTGTACATGTGTACACCCTATCATGATGCTTATGAGTGAGATTGTGATCGTGATGTGCAACATAAGCATGAACATGGTCATGATGTGCATGAATGTGTGGAGTTTGTTTCTTTGAAAACATTGACTCCAACCTAACATGATTAAAAGCACAAGAGTTCAAAGTTGAACTCAAATTCTCCATTTTATTTTTCAAATTCTTAATCTCATTAGTTGTGGCATGAAAAGCATGATGAGATAAAGAATCATTTTTCTTTTTCTTTTGAGAAACAAAATCCTTTTCTTTTTCAATAAATTTTCTTTTCAAAGATTTATTTTCTTGAAAAACAACTTCTTTTTGTTTTTCCCACCAATCAATCTTATTTTTCAAAATCATATTTCCTTCACATAAAACATTCAATTTAGACATTAAGGAAATATTCTCATTTTTCAAATCTTCATTTCTTTTTCTAAGCATGCCATTTTATTTTCTAAAGAATCTTTATCATTAAGCATGGCATCAAAATTCTTTTTCAAAATTTTATTATCTTTTTCTAAACATGCAATGTTACTTCTAAATGAATCTTGTTCCTTATGCATGCATGCAATGTCCTTTTTCAAATTTTTATTTTCTTTCTTAAGCATGTCATATTTCTCAAGAATTGTTTGGCAAAATGAAGTGAGCTCATCATATGACATGTCCTCATCATCGGATTCGGAATTTACCTCAAGGGGGTTATCCCCTTGGACCATGTAGCACTTGTTGGAGGTGTCGCTTCCAACATCCGAGTCACTCCCCGCATAGTATAGATCTTTTTCGCCGAGGGAGGTGATGATGTTCCATACTACAAAAGCCGATTCAATATTAGAAACCCTAGATAAATAATCATCATTTAGGGTTGACTTAATAGCATGAAGGGCTTTTGCATTAGCCTCAATGTTCTTACCATTTAAGCAATATTCTTTATTAGTTGTGGCAAGATATACACTAAGGCCAGTCCTTTGAGGAACAAAGACATCTTAACCTTCCAAATTTGGATGTTAAGAATATCAAAGGTGGGTGGTGACATGAAGTCCATGGTGAGGTGTGTGTGTACAAAATATTGTGATTAGCCTAAAAGGAGGATCTTTAACTCTTAGGTTGTTAGACCCAATATCAAGAGCACTAGCTCTGATACCAATTGTAAGATCACCTAGAGGGGGGTGAATAGGTGATGGCTAATCTAATGGTCACTTATGAACAAATAATGCGGAATTAAAACTAAGTTGACCAAATTAACTTCTTTTAATTAAACACTTATGTATAACACAAGAGTGTTGCCAATTCCCCTTGCGAGGCTCTGGACAAACTCCTCTAGATTCCCCTTGAATGGGTTGAGGTGCCGCGTTGGCTCTCTTGGTTGAATACTAGTGTTAACAACAATCCAAGCAAGTATGTATATCAATTATGAGCACAAGGAATATATCATGCATATATAAGATGAACACAATAATTGAATGCAAGATATAAAATAGAGACAAAAAAGAAAAGAGCAAGAGTGAGCAATCGCAAACACAAAGGGTTTGTTTCGAGGTTCGAGCACACTTGCTCTACATCCCCGCCTTCGACACACGAAGGATTTCCACTATGTAAGATCCCACCGGATCTCTCCTCGGTGCCGCAACACCTACAAGCTCTCGGACTCCCAAGTCCCGTACACACGCAAGTCCACCGACTCGCCGAGGCCGCACCTCAAACCAAAGAGTTCACAACCGAACTCAACCACCAACGAGCACACTTGCCCGTCTCCTCAAATACAAGGAAATCTCTTTGGTGATCTAACACTTGATCACCAATTACAAACTCACTACAACACTCTCCCTATAGGATAGATATACAATGGAAGCTCAAGTGTAGTGTGAGAAAAAACAAGGAAAGAAAGCTTTGATGGAAAACTCAAAGAATCACTTTTTACACTCTTGATAAATTCTTCCCTTTTGATTGGAAGTATTTGCTCACTATTTTTGTGGAGAAAAACCTCTGAAATGAATATGAGAAAACAGGCTCTAAGGTCTCCAAAAATCTTGGCTCCAAACAATGACAAAACCCCCTTTTATAGAGGTCAGAAAAAATCTGACCGTTGGGCTCTGTCAGAGCTTCCGGTCGACCGGTCCGGTCGACCGGCAACGGTCAAAATCCGACCGTTGCACCTCCGGTCGACCGACCCGGTCGACCGAGCAACTGGAGAAGAGAGTAAACTCTCTGTCGGTCGACCGGCCCGGTCGACCGATATTTCCTGAGAGCAAAGCTCTCTGAAGCGGTCGACCGGCCCGGTCGACCGATCCTCCAGTGCACACTGGCGTGCGCGTCTGTGCATGTCCGGTCGACCGACCCGGTCGACCGGCCTCTGTCAGTTCTGAAAAATCAGAACTGGCAGAACCAGAAAATAGGGATTAAGGATTGGTCTTTTGGCTTAATAAAATCCCAGAAATTCACAGTAAATTCAGAAAAATAGTTTCAATCAAAATAAAAACTGTTTTTCTAAAAATATATTTTTCTAAAACTTGTTTTTCCATAACTTCACAAAATACAAAAACAAGATATTTTGAACTTATAAAGCAAAGTGTGTATGGATATGATCCACCACACAATCAAGATGAAATATCTAGTTTTTGACATAAAGCACTAAACTTGTTTTGGTTAAAGGATATGTATATAAGAAATTACCAAAACCCAAAGTAGATATTTTGTCATAAGGAAAAATCTCATCAAATACAAACAAGATATACTTTTAAAGCATAGTGTGTATGGATATGATCCACTACACAAATAAGATGAATATCTAGTTTTTGACAAAAGGCTCTAAACATGGTTTTGGATATAAGATATGTATACATGAATACCAAAAACCAAATTGTATTTTATCACAAATAAAAATCTTTTCTTAACTAGGAAAATCTTTTATGAAAATCATTCTATCAGAGTTCTATCAAGAGTGTGTGTGATATAGACTTGAGCAATCCACCAACTATTCTATCCTTTACATTTTATCTAAAATAAATCTTATAAAAACAAACCTAGACTCAAGTCTTCATCTTCTTCTTGAAGTCTTCACTTGAAGTCTTCTCATCTTCTTGACTTGGTCCACATGCAATCCACCGAGCTCATCTCTAGATGTGATCTTGATGCATAGGCTCGTGAATCAACCGGTGCTAGCTTCCAACTTGACTTTAAATCCTTTGTTGAAGCTCCACACCTACTAAGATCTTGATAAGGAATCTGTCACTAATTAAACACAAGATCATTAATAATCATAACTTCATGAGTTGATCATCATCAAAACTAGGGTGATAGGCCTTTGGGCCAACAATCTCCCCCTTTTTGATGATGACAAAACTCATGACGTTATATATGCATGGATTAAAGTAAAGCTTCAAAGAAGCTCCCCCTTAACTCATGCATACAAAATAAATAATAAATATGATCATGAAGCACATGAATATGGATGCAAATATGGAGATGCAACAAGCATAAATCAAATCTTTTTACTCCTATTTGCATAAATCAAAACACATATGCATAAATACAAATCTTAATTCCCCTTAAGTAAGAAGGACAAATACTTCTCCCCCTTAAGCAAGGAAATCATGCATATATATCAAAACAAAAACACCAATACTTCTCCCCCTTTTTGTCAATCATCAACAAAGGGTTCAAAGTAAAATCAAATCAACAAATTTTCTCCCCCTTTATGTCAAAAATAAAGAAGTCAAGGAGGGGCGATACAAATCAAAATTTTGAATTTTCTCTTTGATATCAAATAAAAAATATTGATACCATTTTAAAATCTAATGCATAAGCTTGAAAAATAATTTGAATTAAGCTTAGCATTAACAACACATGAAGAATTCGAACTAGTTAAATGAGAGTGTTTAACAACTAGTACGAAATCCTTCTATCAAGGAATAAATCTAAGGATTTTCATGAAATAGCAATGAAACACAAAACACTCAAACACTCTAATCTATAAAGTCCAAATAGTTTCAAAAGAAGTGAGTGTACTAATGTTATGTGAAACATGGCATCATGAAAATGGCAATAAGGTACAATATTCCTTAGAAAATCATAAACATCAAAATCATCTCACATTTTTTTTTTTCATTAAATCATTAAAACAAAATCTATATGTCAAGATATATGTATGTTTTGACAATACAAGAAATATACATACATATCTCTTAAACTCAAGTGAGTCTATATGAATGGATTTGCATTGAAGGAAAAGACTCAAGAGTTATACATGTATATTTTAAGGTTGGCAAAATACACATATACATGAAATAAAAGGCACATGATCATAAATCAAATCCAAAAGGTGAACATAAGTTTAAATATGTATGAATCATCAAAACTAAGCAATACAAGTACATTTCAAGGGTTCAAATAAGCATTTAAGCACACTTACTAATAGATCTTTTTGAGGCCCATAATATGTTCAAGTATAAATCCTAGTGTTGACAAAAACTAACATATAAACTAATATTCAAATCATGAAGCATTAAATTTTAAGAAAAATTGAATCCTGTGACAATCTCAAAAACTGTTTGAAGAATACATAACTAGTATAAATTGTTTTTGAAAACTAGTTAAAGATCCTTCAAATATGTCAAATCATATGTTTTTCATGAATGAGACTAAGTACATAAAAAATCCAAGCACTCATAGTCCATAAAGCTCATAAATATATTTTTGAATAAAAGATGAGTGTTCAAAGGTTATGTAAATAGCATTTTCATAAAAGTAGTCATTCAAGCTCAAAAGATCATAAATCACATTTTGTTTTACACATGTTTTAATCTTTAATACAAATCAAAAACATGAAAAATCATCAATTTTTTATTATTTATTTAAAATACTAATCTTCATGGTATATGTATGATTTATCCAATTCTAACAATATGCATACATATCCCAAATCTAAAGAGTCCAATATATATTGCATGAAGGCAAATGACTCAAGGGGTATACATGTATATTTATTAGATTTGAATTAAACACACATATATACATGAAGTAAGATCAAAGATAGGCATAACAAGTATTAATGACCGAATCATCAAAACTAGCCTATACACCATATAGTGGATACAAATGAGCATGAAGTTCAAATATATATGAGTCAATTGGAGTTTAATATTCATATATGTATAAATGTAAGTTTTGACACATTCTACATTTAAGCATGTAAATGCCACATGAAGCACATAAAATCTTAAAACATGAACATGCTATGAATGATATTATGAAAAATAAAAGCATGTACATAAATAAAATAGGAGTTTAGAAATTGTTACCAACTCCAAAGCTCCTAGCATGGTGGTTGACCCACCAAAATTCTTTGATAGCAATGCATCCAAAAGTTTGTCCATCATGTCCATTGCATCCGCTATCAAGGCACCAATCCTCTCACGTTTTGTGAGAGCCCTCACCTACATCAAAATCAAAGGTGGGGGTTTTGGTACCCATACTTTCTTGGGTCCTTTGGGGTTAGCTTTATTGTAAGGATCCCAAAATCTTTTATACTTAGCAAAATATAAATGAGGTTTCTTATCAAAACAAAATTTTGCTAAATGGCCTTTGCGGCCACAATGTGTACATGTGTACACCCTATCATGATGCTTATGAGTGAGATTGTGATCAGAATGTGCAACATAAGCATGAACATGGTCATGATGTGCATGAATGTGTGGAGTTTGTTTCTTTGAAAACATTGACTCCAACCTAACATGATTAAAAGCACAAGAGTTCAAAGTTGAACTCAAATTCTCCATTTTATTTTTCAAATTCTTAATCTCATTAGTTGTGGCATGAAAAGCATGATGAGATAAAGAATCATTTTTCTTTTTCTTTTGAGAAACAAAATCCTTTTCTTTTTCAATAAATTTTCTTTTCAAAGATTTATTTTCTTGAAAAACAACTTCTTTTTGTTTTTCCACCAACAATCTTATTTTTCAAAATCATATTTCCTTCACATAAAACATTCAATTTAGACATTAAGGAAATATTCTCATTTTTCAAATCTTCATTTTCTTTTTCTAAGCATGCCATTTTATTTTCTAAAGAATCTTTATCATTAAGCATGGCATCAAAATTCTTTTTCAAAATTTATTATCTTTTTCTAAACATGCAATGTTACTTCTAAATGAATCTTGTTCCTTATGCATGCATGCAATGTCCTTTTTCAAATTTTTATTTTCTTTCTTAAGCATGTCATATTTCTCAAGAATTGTTTGGCAAAATGAAGTGAGCTCATCATATGACATGTCCTCATCATCGGATTCGGAATTTACCTCAAGGGGGTTATCCCCTTGGACCATGTAGCACTTGTTGGAGGTGTCGCTTCCAACATCCGAGTCACTCCCCCGCATAGTATAGATCTTTTTCGCCGAGGGAGGTGATGATGTTCCATACTACAAAAGCCGATTCAATATTAGAAACCCTAGATAAATAATCATCATTTAGGGTTGACTTAATAGCATGAAGGGCTTTTGCATTAGCCTCAATGTTCTTACCATTTAAGCAATATTCTTTATTAGTTGTGGCAAGATATACACTAAGGCCAAGTCCTTTGAGGAACAAAGACATCTTAACCTTCCAATTTGGATGTTAAGAATATCAAAGGTGGGTGGTGACATGAAGTCCATGGTGAGGTGTGTGTGTACAAAAATATTGTGATTAGCCTAAAAGGAGGATCTTTAACTCTTAGGTTGTTAGACCCAATATCAAGAGCACTAGCTCTGATACCAATTGTAAGATCACCTAGAGGGGGGGTGAATAGGTGATGGCTAATCTAATGGTCACTTATGAACAAATAATGCGGAATTAAAACTAAGTTGACCAAATTAAACTTCTTTTAATTAAACACTTATGTATAACACAAGAGTGTTGCCAATTCCCCTTGCGAGGCTCTGGACAAACTCCTCTAGATTCCCCTTGAATGGTTTGAGGTGCCGCGTTGGCTCTCTTGGTTGAATACTAGTGTTAACAACAATCCCAAGCAAGTATGTATATCAATTATGAGCACAAGGGAATATATCATGCATATATAAGATGAACACAATAATTGAATGCAAGATATAAATAGAGACAAAAAGAGAAAGAGAGCAAGAGTGAGCAATCGCAAACACAAAGGGTTTGTTTCGAGGTTCGAGCACACTTGCTCTACATTCCCGCCTTCGACACACGAAGGATTTCCACTATGTAAGATCCCACCGGATCTCTCCTCGGTGCCGCAACACCTACAAGCTCTCGGACTCCCAAGTCCCGTACACACGCAAGTCCACCGACTCGCCGAGGCCGCACCTCAAAACCAAAGAGTTCACAACCGAACTCAACCACCAACGAGCACACTTGCCCGTCTCCTCAAATACAAAGGAAATCTCTTTGGTGATCTAACACTTGATCACCAATTACAAACTCACTACAACACTCTCCCTATAGGATAGATATACAATGGAAGCTCAAGTGTAGTGTGAGAAAAAACAAGGAAAGAAAGCTTTGATGGAAAACTCAAAGAATCACTTT